>JAADXR010000031.1:0-128992 GCA_023337935.1 Elongisporangium anandrum
ATGCGGGAGGTAGGGGGATCGATACCCTCAACGTCCAACTTTTTCGTTGTTTCGTTGTCCATCGTCGTCTTCGTCTTCTGCTTGCTTGCTTGCTTACGTTGTCATTGACAAGCAAAGTCTGGGTATGCATGCATCCGAGTTGTCGAACAACATGTCGAATGCGCGCTTGTTCATACGGAAATGGTCACGAAAGAGTCGACTGTTTTCGGATGCATAGATCGCCGAAAGCATTCCATACCCAGACGGTGTGCTCACATCGAGTACGCGGGCTTTCTTCGTACGCATGCCTTCATCTTTTACAGCATTTAGTGTTATTAACAGTAAATGTGAATCGAGATGCAGCTCGTGGTCACACAAATTACAGTTAATCACTCTAATTCTCCATTAAGATTAAATGCAGTGTAGTTTATTAGTGTTAATCAATATCAAATCAGAGCATATGTGGCATCGGAAGTCACTTCTTGGGGTACAACAGGCTGTCCATCAAAATAATTCGGGTAGTCACTCACAATACGACGCAGCTCGCTATTGAGCTGGTCAGTGCGCCACACGCCGCCTTCTGAATCCAATGTCAAGCCACATCGAATTATGGCCTTAAGAGCGTACGTCTGATCACAATGCGAACACTGCAGATTCACCTGCCTCACACTCTCTGCTGCGATTCGCATAAAAATCTTTTTCCAGGATTCTTGAGAGCACCAGACCAGGATGCATCTGACCTTGCCTCGTTTTGCCATTCACCGTTGGATACCATTTCCTCCTTCTTGTGCTCCCACTGAGCCCTCCATGCATCTTTTATCTTCGAAATCACAAAGGAGTCTGGTGGTTGAACCAAATGGGTGGCGTTTGCGGGAAAAAAAACGCAGCTCCATATTCAAACGCTGAAGCTGCTGTTTTACATCATCTGTAAGAGCGTGAGCACTGTAGTTGTCCAACCATAGAAACGTTTTGTTTCCATCTCTCTTCGTTGAGTGAACTCGCTTTTCAGCAAGCCATTGAGCAAATACGGTGGTGGTCATAATCCCCTTCTTGGCCGTTCTGTATGTCACTCCAGGAATGTTGTCGTGGATTCCCCTGATAGGATAGTTGCAGTCGTCATTTATAAAAATCATCATGGGTACACCAATCCTTGAGCTGCTACCGCCCGTCATGTGTACCACCATTGCCATACCTGTCGTGCCAGACACCACTTCTGCATAGCGTATGTCATTCGTCCCTTTGTAATCGAGTGTGCGGCCATCGTCCATGTCAACGATAAAGTGCGTTTCGTCCATGTTCTCCATATGTGCTTTAAGATACAACCCACTTTCAAATCTACGCTTGAGCTGTCCCAAATGATACGCAACTTCTTTTTCAATGAATGCCTGTTTCTGCGGGCTGACCTGTTTCATCCCCACCTGTCGACGTTGCACAATACTAAAGCGCTCTTGAAACGTCTGCACCCATCGTTTGTTGATTCGCTCGTGCAAAGATATCAATTGACCAGGTGCGACGTAGTTGGCGGTAAATTGAGAGTGCTCAGAAACCATGAGTAGATGTTGGGCCATGTTCAAAAGGAGGGCTGGCGAGCACTTGATACCAGATTTTCGAATTCGATCATATTCTTCCAGCAGCACTTGATGTAGCCAATCCGTTCATTCTTTTCTCTTTCTGCCACGACCGGGCAATGCTTTTATTAGAAAAAATTTCTGATCCTAGGCTGAGTGGATTGGACGGAGTTTCGACTTGTGTCACTGGTCACTGCTCTCAAAAAATCATGTCGAGATTTCCACCATCTCGAGGCCTTCATGCAGTTGGCTTGGTGGGATGCAGCTCGAAAACAATCAGAAAAAGCAGTAATCGCCCTAGTCGCCAAATGACGTTGATCTTCTTGCGCAATCATCCATTTGATCACCTTTGCTCTTTGGTCTTTTGTGGTCACGTGCTGAAGGTTTCGCTTTCGTTTACCAGTCGAGATCTGCTCTATCATTGCTTCGTTTCTGCTGGCTTCGTCTTCACTACTGGCAGCTGTTGCGTTCCTACTGCCATTGTATTCAGAGCGCACATCAGCAGCTGCGCCTTTATTGACAGATTCTTCATTGTCCAGCTGCAATTGCGAGACAGACCCAACAGCAGCTACACTTTCGGCATGAACGGCATTCGTTGCAGCAGCTCTTTCATCGACAAGCAACTGGGCGCGTCGCATTGCTGCAATCAGCATGACGAATTATATCGGTGGTGGTTCTGGCGTGGTGTTTCTTTCGTGGTGGTTCTCGAAATGCCACGATGAAGATGTCACCAGCAGGATGTTTCGATAAGATTGGATCCAAACCAGAGTCTGGGCATAAATAGAATTTCGTCCTGCACGCTCACCGCAATTATAGTTGCTTTTGGGAGGGCCCGACGGATACATGATTTAGTGTTACTCTCACTATTTGGGTACTAACACTGATAGCGTCTTCACAGTAAATAATGTAAAGGGTGTGGTCGGAAAAGCTAGCAACATCCTATAAATATTGGTTAATCTTGCTTTTTGTATTGGAGCAAGCATATTTTGGCACCTTTTCCGACCAAATGCGTGGGAACGGCCTAAACCTAACCCTTACAACCTTTGAGAAGTAAATACATATTTTCTATTGGGTATAAATGAGAGAAAATGATTTTACTGGACAAAAACATCTATACAAAAGCTTAGTGATGCCGGTAAATAGACAATATTCTACCATATCGCAACCGTTCCGACGAGCCAGACCCTTTCCGACAATTCCGTCAGTTAGGAAGGACGCATAAAAAGAGCATGAAAACCGGTAAACCGGTATAGACCATATGGTAAGCTGGTATTTTTTAGGTTTAGGGAAATCAGTCTGCAAAACCCGTCAGCTTTCGAAAAGGAGCACACAGGCGTCAGGAAATCGCCCAAAACGGCCTCTAAGCCGAGAAAAACGCATCCCCCCCCACCCACCCTACGACGACGCAGCTCGGTGAACGAGCGCAGGGCTATGCCCTGAGATGGCAGGATCCATACCTGCCGTCGTCAATCAACCCTGGGTGGAGGCTTCTGGTTCTGTCAGCAGTGTCCTACGAAGATATAAGCGGCGCTTCACGTTTGCATCCCTCTCTATTATGCTCATGCTGTGATTGCTATAGTGTGTGACGCAACTAATGACACGTTTATTCAATCAGAGCATTCTCCTACAAGTGGCCAACAATGGCAAGGATATCTTTGAGTGTCTGCAGGCGCTGGATCAACGATGCCTTCAGTGGCGAGAAGCCGCTTGTACGCCGCGACACGATCATCGAGTGCTCCTGCCTTGTGCAGTAGTCCCAGCACTCGCAGCACGCTGCCTGATCCCTAGGCGTTGTTGTTGAAGTTCTTGAGGAACGCGAGAACGGTTGCCTCAGCGCGGCGACCAACCTCGAGCACTTGGTCCTTGTAGTCCGAGGCCCGCTCATCAAAGACGAAGCCGTCCTCGAGGAACAACTTCATGAAGACGACGACGTGGCGAGACTCTGACTTCTTCTGGTGGCGGGCGGCAGAGCTCTATACGCGGGGTGTGTCTTCGTATATCACTCGTACCACGTGGCGGACAGGTTGGTTGCTTGTTTTTTCCTGCGCTTTGGCTTCTTTTCTTGGTCTGACGTGTTTTCAGCTTGAACTTCTTCGCATGTAGCTTGTTGATGTTGCAACCCCTTCGACTTAAGCATTTCAGCTTCGACGATCGTCAAGCGTGCAGCTAGGGCCTTATTGGACGCGATAAGCTCATGAATGACAGCTACTAGGTGACCAATTTCCGGACATTCGTGCTTCTCTTGAGGTTGATCTTGTTCTCGATCAGGAACCGCGGCTTCCTCGCCAAGCACTACGGACCACGCAAGCAACTCAGCCGTCGAGATGTCTGCCGCAGTCAAGCACTCCTCTACACGCGCGACGATGGGGGAAGCAGGTGCCAGAGCCTTCAGCTGCGGATAGTATCGCACGAAATAAGCGGTAAGTACGCTTAGCACTTTGGAACTCACATTGAGCCGCTGTTCCTTGAGACCTGTGCAGGTGTTGAACAAGAGTTCCTGCAGACACCCAAGCCGTTCTTGCGTCGTGTGATCTTGCGCAGATACGTCGATGACTGAGGGTGAAGCTTCGGGATCCCAGCCGCTCAGCACTCGGGCCACCTTGCGATCATCCCGTACCGTGTTGGTGATGTAGGCGAAGGCCTTGCTGGTCTTCGTCATACTCCCCACCACGGCGGAAGGAGTGCGAGATCAAGTCGGCGGTGATTCCTGCGGGCTCGGCCACACGCTTCAGCATCCTGCTCACGTGGCCCTGCATGCTGTCTTCTCCACGCTTCACCTCCCCGGTCCGAGATTTCTTCTGCCCCGATGGTGGTTCAGCGCTTGAAGGTGCGTCGTCGCACGGCTTGATGGTCGACATCACGGCAAGTTGGATCGATTCCGGCTTGTCTGACAGCAGGTCTTGGAGCGGAGCACCAGCGTCGAGCATCGAAGCAGTAGCGGCTTGTGGCACCAGCCCAGGCAGCTGACCTAGCAGCGATGCACATGGAGGTTCCTGCATCGCTAGCGCTACCGCCAGCGAATGCAGCGGGCACGTCAGGAAGTCTTCCTTGTCCGGGACAAGTGTGAGAATTTGCTCCTTTGCCGTCTTGACGCGCAGCAACAGCAGGTAAAATACTCCATCGTCTGACACTGACACCAAAATCCGAAGACCGATCGAAGCAGTGCCACATCAGGCATGCCAGCGCAGCGTCCTGGTAGTCGGTGTTGACGCGTGCCGTAGGAAATCAGAGACCGTAAATCCTCTTTAGTACAGGGAGGTGCCTTGTTAGTTAAGCCTCCATTTTCACGCTTCAAACAGTGTTTATCTAATGTATTCCCTTGCTTTAGCAATACCAGCTCTGTAGCTACATGCAAGTGCGGATACTCATCGAATAGCCAGAGCTTTACGTTTCTATAATATGAAGACGCAGTGTTTCGAGCTAGCTTACCTTTCTTACCTTCATTCACAGCTAGATAGAAGCCGAAGCGATCCATCGTAGCTGCAAGACGTTTACCGGAGGCGTCCATGAGAATGCTGGCCTGGACAAATGCCAAGGTTACACCCTCATGCTCCAGCATCCGTTTGAAGGCGCTTATCGCCGTAGCGCGAGCCTTTTGGGTGTTCGTTGGCACGAATGCAGACAGGCTCATTGTGCGCTTGGTTGCTTTTCTAAAGTGCCAGACGTGTGAATAGTTGCCTGCCTGCCTACATCACCTCCACTAATTTAAGATTCTACCCGATTGTCTGAATCCCAACAATATTTCCGAAATATATTATCGACTTGGCTGCAGTACGGTCGGAACCAAAACCCTACCCCTAATTAATGCGATTGGTCAAAATTGTCTAGATAGAGTGATTCTATTTGATAAAATTGTATTCTTCTGGACCTCGCCAAACTGTCTGTCGGAAATATTACTATATTCATCCATACTGTATCGCCATACGATGTCCCCTTTAGCGTCGACCACAAGCGTCTCGAACAAGTAGACAGGACATCACAGTGACCATGAGCTAACGGCATTCGCATGTTGGTGATCTGTTGCGCACTCCACAAAGAGCGCGCACAACAAGCCAGGTGGGTACATAGCACTACAAAGCAGCTCACGGTGACGTTTTAGTAATTACGAAACTAACGACAGCCGGCGCGGACAATATTATTGTCCAATGAGAAGTGGCCAAATTCCAGCCTCACGAAAAACCCAATTCCCAAAACATACATTTGAGAAAAAACAGTTGTCCGGAGTAAAATAAAAAAGTTTTTCACTCACATCTATACCGGTTCCATAACCGGTAGATCTTGCACTATTTCCTGCAAATTACGAGTCTAGCCCATCCAGCTTTCTACCTAAGAAGAAGGGAAGTCGCACTCTTGGCGCGAGTCTGGCAATGGAGAACGACTTCGAGGACGACGCGTCGTCGGTGCGCGTGGCCGTGCGCATTCGGCCCCTGATCGGACGCGAGAAGGTCGAGCGCTGCGATGAGTGCGTGTCGGTGCTGGAGGCCGAGTCGCAGATCGTCATGGGCAAGAACCGCGCGTTCACTTACGACTACACGTTCGGCAACTACGCGCAGCAGAGCGACATCTGGCGCTGCGTCGAACCTCTCGTTAAGGCCAACTTCGACGGCTACAATGCCACTATCTTTGCCTATGGGCAGACCGGCTCGGGCAAGACCTTCACCATGGGCAGCGGCAGCTGTGTGCATATCGCACCCGAGGACTACGGCATCATCCCGCGCGTGATCAGCTACATGTTCGATCAGCTGGCGAACAAGGCGATGGAGAACCCACTGTACAAGTCCGAGATCCGCATCCGCTTTCTTGAGATCTATGGTGAAGACATTCTCGATCTGCTGGTGCATTTCGGCGACGCACGTGGGGACAACAAAGTGGCTCTCCGCGAAGCCGAATCGGGCACAGTGCAGGTCACAGGCGCGATCGAGGAGCTGGTGCAGGATGCTGACGAATGCCTTCGCCTCTTGGAGCGTGGCACGCTCGCACGAACAACGGGGAGTACGCTCATGAATGCGCAGTCCAGTCGGTCGCATGCGATCTTCACGGTGACTATGGTCCAGCATATCCCGATCGGAAATGCCACCATGGACGAATCTGGTGCGGCCACCGAGACCGAGTACGAGACGCGCAGTTCGTACTTTAATTTTGTGGATCTCGCAGGCTCGGAGCGCCAGAAGCGAACGCAAGCCGAGGGCAAGCGCCTGAAAGAAGGTATCGACATCAACAAGGGCTTGCTGGCGCTTGGTAACGTGATCAGCGCACTCGGCGACGACAAGAAGCGAGGCAAAGTGCACGTTCCGTATCGCGACTCCAAGTTGACGCGTATGCTGCAAGACTCTCTGGGTGGCAATAGCCGGACGCTCATGCTCACATGTGTGAGTCCTGCGGACGTAAACTTTGAAGAAACGCTGAACGCTCTCAAGTACGCCAATCGAGCTCGTAATATCAAGAACAAGGCTGTCGTCAATCGTGACGAAGGATCAATGTTGACGCTCGAATTGCAGCGCCAGGTTCAAATGCTGCAGGCTGAAATCCATCGGCTGCGGAACCCAGGGCTGTCTGACAGCGAGCTCAATTTTGACTCGGTAGACACCAATGGATTCGGTCTGCAGATGGACTTCAATTCGTTTGGGAACTTACGATTGCGAGCGGAGAATGCCGAGGGTGAAGTTTCTCGATTGACTGGTGAGCTCAAGCGCAACCGAATTCTGTTGGACTCGTTGAAAGAAGAAATGATCGCTGCGCAGGCTGAGCGAGATTATCTGCGGTTGTGCCTCGAGGATAACCCCGCTGTCATGAATGCCACGCCTGATGAGCGCGAAGCAAAGACGAATATTCTGGCGGAGCAACTTCGAACGATCCATGATTTGCAAGAAAAGCTTCGAACTGTTGAACGCGAGCGAGACCGCGCCGTCTTGAACTCGGGTGATTCTGGGTTACTGTCTTCTGCTTCTTTTCAGTCGTCTGCACCATCACTTCATCTCGAATTGCCAGAGTTTGTCGAATCGGACATAAAAATGGGAAATGATTTGATTGAACGCGCAGAGTCGGAGATCCAAAAAGAGACTGCGATGCTGGCTCAGATGAAGGCTGAAGAGGGCGTGGATGAAAGTGGAAATGTAACAGGCGATGATGCAGATGTGCCAAATGCCACTGAGCAATCCGAGGAGGATGATCAACGTCAAGAGATTTTCCATCGTCGTCAAGATGAAATGGGCAAAGATGTCGATACTCTTGCCTATCAAATCTCGGTGAAGCAGCAAATGGTCCAAAAACTTCGTGAAGCACAAGCCAACTATGACAGGCTCAAGAACTTTTATGAACAAAAAATGGCTCAAATGGCGGAAGAGGCGCGTATTTTGCAAATGGATCGCGATAAACTCCATGAGGAGATTCAGCACACCGAAGCAAAACTTAAGAGTGAAGGCGATACTTCCGGTGGAAATGGACGTCTTACTAAGTTACAGCGTGACTTAAAGAGCAAAGACGAGGAAATCTTGGGTCTTCGAAAGAAAAAGGCTGCGATGGATCATTACTTGCGCGAGCAAAAGAAAAACGAAACGAAGATTCGTATACTAAACGAGGATTTATCTGGTATGAAGCGCCAAAAGGTGGATCTCATTAAAAAAATGCAAGATGAGCGAAAGCGCTATGAGCAAGAGGCGAATCACAGACGACGCGAAATTATGAGCCTAAAGCGATCTCAGCAGCGTGACAAACAACAAATCCAACGATTGGGCTCGCAAAAGGATGCTCAAGAGCGCGTTCTCAAGAGAAAGATGGAAGAAGTTAATGCAGTGAAGCTCCGACTGAAGCACCAGCAACAGTTGCAAGCTCAAGCAAAGCGAAAGAACGCGACTTATGGTCGCAAAAAGGGACCGCCTACAACCGTTGCCTCAGAAGAGAGCAAAGAATGGCTGTCCGAAGCAGTTAAGATGCAAGCACATGGACAGCAAAAACGTGATCAATTGGAAGAGGAGCGTAATGCCCTTGCGAAAGAAATGGAAATGCTGTATGCTCAACGCGACCAGATTGAAGCCCAGCTCAAGCAGCAATCAATGTCTTCCGAACAAAATATTCGTGATATTCTGATCTCTCCCATGAAGACTTCACCTCAAGGCCGCCGTCAAAGTGGACAGAAACAGTTATCGCCTGAAGAGGAGCAGGTCCTGTTTGACTTGGAAGAACGTATCGAGGCGTGCCAAGCCCAGCTCGAGTACAAAGAAGAACAAATATCTGATATTGCTGACAGTGGACGAGTTAACGGTGGTGGACCAGAACTGGTAAAAATTGTTAGCACCCAATCGCTTCCGGAGGCGCGAACGCTATTGAAAATGCTATTTGGTATGGCAGTTGACGTGAAAAAGCAAGAACAACAGAAGGATCAAGACATTACGAAGTTGCAAGTGGAAATTGCTGAGTTGAATCAATACTTGGAAGAGGAGCGAGAAAAAACCAAGCAGCTCAAGCAAACGTATGAGGAATCCATGCAACGAGTGACTCAAAATGGCGTAATCAGCCTTGGTGATTCGTCTTCTAATGAAGAGATTGATGGACGTATTCGCATTCTCTTGGCTGTCGCTGAGGAACGTTCCTCTATGCTCACCAAGAAATGCGAAGATTTGGAGCACTTTAGTGTGCAGACTCATCAGGAGAAGCAAGCACTTAGCGAGCAAATCGCAAATCAACATATCGAACTTCTTGCGATTCGAGAAAAGAACAAGCGACTTGAGATTCAACTGAGCAAGCTCGCTGCCGCCAAGTCATCAAACCAAGCTTCCGAGTTGCGCAAGCCGATGGCTGGAAGAACTAGACCGATTGCGATCCAAGTGCGTGAAGAACGGAATGTTAATCCCGTTAAGGAAGGCCCTCGTTCTGTGCCAGCAACTTCTCAAAAATCCTCGGGTCCTATCTCGTGGGCAAATGAGTTTGTTGATGATGATGACGATGAAAATATGACTGGGGACGATCAAGTGGATGGTGATGATGATGATGTTGTCATGAAGGAGTCTGAGGGTGAGTCTGGATTGAAAGCAAATCAAGATCGCCGTGAATTCCGAGTGGAGCTGCAGCACATGGGAGACAATTTAGATTCTATCTCGCTCGCAGAGCGTAACCGACGAGCGCAGATCACGCAACGCCGCGACGAAGCAGATAACGGTGAAGAGCATAACGATAGTGAAGATGGGCAGCGGTACTTCAAAGAAGATTCCCCAACTGTCGGCAGTGATGATTCGTCAGCGACGACTCTATCGACAGGCTCGATTTTCAACCGCCTTTCGAACCCAAGCAACTTCACTGGCATCCACAAGAATCGGGTGAAAGAAAGCGTTTCCAAGCGTGAAGTGCTGCAAAATCGGTTGGATCGCAACCGTTCGCGTCGCCTGCGTGATCGAGGCAGCATGCGCGTTCCTCGTGCAGTAACTCCGACTGAACGCTCGAGTGTGAACTCTTTCGGATTCAAGCTCAAGAAGACGAGTCCCGTGCTCGAAGTTCTCGCGACTATGAAGCGAGAAAATGAGTCGGAGCAGTATGCCATGGCGACGAATCCAACACCGAGCGCTGCCGCATCAGATCGAGGTCATGAATACAGTGACGACAGCGAGTCCGGCATGATTCCTGCAGCAACAATGCCCCCTCCGGCCCCGCAAGTTGATGTGTACTCCCGCCTCGCAGGGCAATACACCGCATCGGCTCAGAGCAAGCGCCAAACAGCTGCATTGGCTGCAGGGCGTCGCACGAAATCGGACAGATCCGGCGGAATTCGACCCAATGGTACCGACGATGAAGAGTATATGTCCTCTGAACAGCATGACAGTAGCGCCCATATGGACGACGAAGCCACTTACGACCCACTCTTGGGCACTGGGAGCTTGGTTGACCAGGTCCATGATGGCTACCGCGAGCGCTTGAACCTTCGCAGCAGCAGCAGCGTGCCCAAAGCGCCTTCATCTGCGCGTTTTTGAGAGTGTTGAAAAAGAGTGGGTATGGCTTTTCGTGCATTTTCCATGTCATGGTGAGATTGAAGGGCAAGAGAAACAGATCTGTAGTGTATGTACGGCGTCTGCGTGATTGGGCACCGGCAGCATTCAACTACAAGAAAAACAAATACATCGAGGTCTTTGTCTGATAGTTCTACACGCGGTCTTGTTCCTTGTGCGCTAGATACTCTTGGTACGTGAGCTTGTGCTTGGAGCTGCGGTACCGCGTGACCTTTAGCGCCTGGAGCACGGAGGGCGAGACACTGCGGCGGTATCCGGCCTTCTTCATGAGCGACGTGATGGTCTCGAGATGCGTCCAGCCCTGCTCACTGGCGACGTCGGGGAGGTACGTGGCGCTGTAAAAGCTGCCACGCGAGTCGGTGAACTCGAGAATGATGCCATGCACGCCAATCTACGCAACGCATGTAAGGCTAGAGACACCGTGCCATACGCTAGAATAGGAGGCCACTACCTGCCAATCCTCGTAATGCTCGGCATCCTCGTAGTCGATGAGTAAGGACACTGAGCAATGGAGGCGATGGAGCTCCTGAGGGCAAATTGGCTCGAAACGGCGGTCTTTGAGCGCGCTCTTGAAAGTGAAGTCACGCAGATTCTTGAGCTTCGTGGGCGCCAGTGTGCCGATGCAGCCGCGCAAGGCCGTGCTGTTGCCGTGCTCGATCTCCCACGTCACAAACAGCGGACTATGGCAGCAAGACGAGAGAAAGAGCGTGAGCTGCAGCGACTGGAGAGCTGTAGCGATAGGCCTACTGACTATTGCTCCTCCACGCTGAAGGTGGCAACAGGCTCCTCCGCTCCGTCAAAGTGGGCCTGCAGCGTGTCGAAGCAGTACACGACCATGGCGGCGCTCGCCATCCTGCTCTTCTGTGGAAATGAGCGAGAGAACGAAGGAAAGACAGACACATAGAATCCCTGCCTTTAGTGGTTTCTATGGTGTTGGTTAATTTTGATTCGTATTCAAAGATGCTTTGTCATGCACCCAACCATATCATAAAAGCCAGGGAGATCAATTTATACGATTCACAATCGGTAAGCCGTCCATACCGGTATCCGTGTTGAAGTTACTCTCAATCATTCCCTGTCAAAAAATCAAAAATGCTTCCACCGTCTTCGCCTTCGCCAGAATCAGTCTCAAAATTGTCAGCGCTCTGGCTGTTGTTGCCGCCGTAGATATCGTCGCCTTCCTTCACGTTCCATTCGTCCGTCGATTCCGTTGCAGCACCGGCTGATTGCTCTTCAGTGCTGGATCCTTCGCCACCACCACCCATCATGAATGGGAACATCATGCCGCCACCTCCAGCGTCCGGGATTCGGGACGCGAGTTCTCCAACGACGCGATCAAACGGCAGACTCTGCAGATAGATCTTGCCTGGGCCAGTGAGCGTCGTGACAAAAAGCCCTTCGCCACCAAAGATCACGTTCTTGAACCCTTTCATGGTCGTGATATCGTAGTGCACCGTGGGCTCGAAGGCCACGAGGCAGCCACTGGAGATGCGCAGGACCTCGCCAGGCTGCAAGTCTCGCTCAATGAGCGCTCCCGAAGCTCGCACAAGCACGTCTCCAGATCCAGTCAATCGTTGCAGAATGAATCCTTCACCTCCGAAGAAGCCGACGCCAAATTTCTTGGCGAATTCCTACAAATGTAGAGAGTGGATTTGTCAGAGCGTTTCCAATAAGCAAGCTCCAGGCAGAGCTCTAAGTTCACCATTTCAATGTTGACGGAGTCAGAGCCACACAGAAAGGCACCCTTCTGGCAGATGATGGAGCCACCGATGTAATCACTCAAGCGAAGATGCACGATCTTGCTGGGGAAGCTGGTGCCCAGTGCCACGCGACCCTTGGTGTCCCCGTTGTACGTGAAGCGCGAGACGAAGAAGTTCTCCCCCGTCATCAGGCTACAGTTTCCAGAAAGCCGCGATCAGTTCGCAAAAGGATTGCATCATGAAGCAATCTTGCAAGAGTTACCGCTTCATTCCCTGGTGAAATCCTCCGGCAGTCGTTGTTTCCATCTCAACGCCTTCCGTCATGTAGATCATGGCGCCTGTTTCAGCGCGAAGGCATTGCTGCGGCTCCAGATCGATCTATAGACCAACAAACGATACCAATTAGTATAGCGTAGCAAAGCAGTACGGGCGAACAGCAAGCCCTACATGCACGACTTGCGACTCGTGGCCTTCAATCGTCATAGCCGTGGCAAAGTCAATGGGCACAAACACTTCATTTTCAGTGTGAGACTCTGGTACAGAGACTGGAGCAGCACCCTTCCTAGACAATGGCTTGCGGTGGGTCTTCGTTGAGTGCGCAATGCTTGGCTGAACGCCAGGAAGCTGGCGAACGGTCTTGCGTAGCTCTGCGTTATAGTACACCACGTCACCTTTCGCACCACATACAAACGACTTGTAAGCTCCAAGTTTGTCCACCAGTCAGCCCGCCAGACATCTGAAGTACCATTCTTGCGTGTGACAGCCTCCCAGCCCTCAGGAAGCGCAGAGGAAGACAGCCAACGCCGTCCCTCTGAAGCAGGGCGCGCCGCATGCGTGTCACTTGGTCTAAACGCTATCGTACACGCCAGATTTATACATCCGGGTCGGGCTCTGATGACCTCAATAGTAGCCTCTTGCCGCGAGAAAGGGGCGCCCAACTATTCTTGGCGGAAAATAAACCTGTAAATAACCAACCCTCTGAGCCTTCTTCCTCCCAGGATCCCATTTCACATGCATTCCTCTCCTCTGTGCCCTTGCTCTCGATTTGGCAACGCGAGATTCACTGCCACGAGCGCCGTGTCTGCTTATACTTCCATGCCAAATTGAGCACGGGCGTGGGTTCGTTTCGTTTTCAAACGCCCGGATTGAAGTGAAACCCCCCATCCGCATGTAACTCCCGCGCACTGGCGCAAAAAACCTCGGGATTAAACCTTGGGCGCCATGCACAAAACCCCGCCATTTTCGCCGGAAACTTACCGCACATGAAACCTACGGGGCGGTTTATTACCGTCATCTTCTTTTGTTACGTCATTAAAATTCAAAACATGGCCACAAAGACACCAACATTCCTGTCGGTCCCCATATTCCCCTCCTTAACATATGATAAATTGTATGCTCCCGAGCCGATCTTTTCCTCCCATCCAGTGCTGACCAATCAAATACCAGAGCGGTTTCAAATTTCTTCGCGACCATCCTCCCGCCGTTCTCCGGATACCCTAGCCCCTGATGCAAGCTATTCTTGGCGGGGTGGCCTTTTAAATTATAAATAACTTCCACCGCCAAGGGAAATGTTCCCTTGTCCACGCTTGAAACGAGCATCACGCTGCAGGGAAGAAAAAACAAAACCTCATTGAAACTTTCATTCGTCAAAAGTCCCTATTCGAGACAAAGCCCGCGCCAGCCAGCCAGGAGCCGTCGCCGCCGTCGCCCGCCGCCTTAGAATACACAGTAAAAGGTAAGCGCTCGAGCCCCGAAAGGCCGTCAAGGGAAGAGGCACATGGCGCTGAGAGGGAGCTAGCCTCCCCTCACTATGCGCTTCTGCTTGGAGCGCGTGTCTGCCTTCGCCCACCCCCCTCCCCCTTCCTGCATCTGTTGGCACAGCCAGCTGATTTCTTCTTTCTCTTGTGTGCCTTTGGTGTAGACAACCAAGATGCGCGAACTCGTTCACATCCAGGGTGGCCAGTGCGGTAACCAGATCGGTGCTAAGTTCTGGGAAGTGATCTCCGATGAGCACGGTGTCGACCCCACGGGTAGCTACCACGGCGACTCTGACCTTCAGCTGGAGCGCATCAACGTGTACTACAACGAAGCCACTGGTGGTCGCTACGTGCCTCGTGCCATTCTCATGGATCTGGAGCCTGGTACCATGGATTCGGTCCGTGCCGGCCCGTACGGTCAGCTCTTCCGCCCCGACAACTTCGTCTTCGGCCAGACTGGTGCTGGTAACAACTGGGCCAAGGGCCACTACACGGAAGGTGCTGAACTGATCGACTCGGTCCTCGATGTCGTCCGCAAGGAAGCCGAATCCTGTGATTGCCTGCAGGGTTTCCAGATTACGCACTCGCTCGGTGGTGGTACCGGTTCCGGTATGGGCACGCTTCTGATCTCCAAGATCCGTGAAGAGTACCCGGATCGTATCATGTGCACGTACTCGGTCTGCCCGTCGCCCAAGGTGTCGGATACCGTCGTGGAGCCCTACAACGCCACGCTTTCGGTCCACCAGCTCGTCGAAAACGCCGATGAAGTCATGTGCCTCGATAACGAAGCTCTTTACGATATTTGCTTCCGTACGCTCAAGCTGACCACGCCTACCTACGGTGACCTGAACCACTTGGTGTGCGCTGCCATGTCTGGTATCACGACGTGCCTGCGTTTCCCGGGTCAGTTGAACTCTGATCTGCGTAAGCTGGCCGTCAACCTGATTCCGTTCCCGCGTCTCCACTTCTTCATGATTGGCTTCGCGCCTCTGACCTCGCGTGGCTCGCAGCAGTACCGTGCCCTCACCGTCCCTGAGCTCACCCAGCAGCAGTTCGACGCCAAGAACATGATGTGTGCTGCCGATCCTCGTCATGGTCGTTATTTAACTGCCGCCTGTATGTTCCGTGGCCGCATGAGTACCAAGGAAGTCGATGAACAAATGCTGAACGTGCAGAACAAGAACTCCTCGTACTTCGTGGAATGGATCCCCAACAATATCAAGGCCAGCGTGTGTGACATCCCGCCCAAGGGTCTGAAGATGAGTACCACGTTCATTGGTAACTCGACTGCTATTCAGGAGATGTTCAAGCGTGTGTCTGAGCAGTTCACGGCCATGTTCCGTCGCAAGGCTTTCTTGCACTGGTACACGGGTGAGGGTATGGATGAAATGGAGTTCACGGAAGCCGAGTCGAACATGAACGATCTGGTGTCTGAGTACCAGCAGTACCAGGACGCCACGGCAGAAGAGGAGGGCGAATTCGATGAAGACGAAGAAATGGACGAAATGATGTAAGCGATTCGCTGAGTCAACCACGCCCGTCTGCTATCGTACATACCACCAGTACAATACACAACGAGTAGTGGGCTCTCGTCTCCAGAACTCTCCTTCAATATTAGCGAATAGCTTTACTACCGTCACAGATGAGGTTGGCCAGTCAGCTTTTTTATCAGGAAGATCATTTTTTTAAGCCTTTTGGACGATATTTACCTACTTATAAATATATTTCCACCAATAACCTTCCATTTTGCTTCCCTTGCTGATATTTGATTGGACAAAATAACTCACATTGCCAGTTGGCTTCGTAAATCGGGCATGTGATTGGCTCATCAAAGATTGGATCTATTTTCAGATGGCTACATATTTTCTTAGCTGCTGTGGCAAATGGCAGGAGACTTTGAAATGATCACAGCGAACGTTGGCGAGCCTACTGAAAGCAAGCTCCAACAGAGCCCGCAGCCCCCACAGGCTCCACAGAGCTCCACCAATGCTTCGCCTACAGCCACGCAGTCGCACACCATCGTGCATTCAGCGCTTCGACTTCAGTTCTTAGCAAACCAACCAATAGAATACCCTGCTTTTCGAAATTCATTATTCTACGACCCGACAGTCAACTCACGGATCAAAGACGAAGGTTCAACGCCTGATAGATTGTCATGCGTCCGCGAATCCATGAAAATGTGGTCTGCTACTGGTCCGTCCATCAGTGCTCGATCCCCCAAGACCGTGGTGGCACCAGGTACAGCTTTCCAGAACGAATGCTTTAGCCCTGACAAGCTGTATAGCTCAAATCGAGACTCTCTTGGATATGAAGTCCACCGTACGTGAGGCAGTGCTATTATATTTGCCCTCAGACCTGTGACTTATCTTTTTTGGTTGCTCATCTCTCAGGATCTCTGCGCGGTACAAGTCTGTGCAGCACCACCCAACGCTTTCGTATGGTAAGTGTTGTGATAAACAGTGTTAATGCTGGTTATCGGATGATTAAATTGATTTTCTTACTGTGACAGACTTCTGCTACTCAAGACACAGTTGGCCCCGGGTCCTACAACGTGGTAGAGTCGAAATCGCATTCGACTACGCCACCGTCACGACTCTTTCCAGTAGAAGCAACGCAATCAGTAAGCAGAGCTCTCAGGGATTGACTTGCTCATAACCTTGGATTTGATTGGTCGTTCCGCTGATTTATTTGGATAGAAAAGATCACGCTTGGAGGAATGGGGAGCAGACTCCATTGACTCTCGCGAAATGGATTCTGCGGGTGAGTGGAAAACCACGTCTGAGAAGTCATCGCCTGAAACGTATTCCTTCCGTAAGGCACCCAGTGCCTCTTGGATTGAGCAAGTCGAATACCGGCAGCGTAAGTTTAATCCCGAGGCTCGACCCTTTCCAACGAAACTCTCTGCTGCGACAATGGCAGAAAAAAGACTACCACCTTTCCTTCAGAGCACTCGCAAAAGAATTCATCTCAAACCAATGATCATGTCTCCCTCAGGTAGCGCTAGTTGATACTGTATAAACAAATCCATGCCAAGAAAGCCGATATGTTCGTATCAACTTCAATGGTGGCGCGACATTATTTGGCTCTCAAATTTTTTAACAATAGTATCTTCTGTGACGAGACTAAGTCTACAGAGATTTTCACCCTTCGATGAGTGATTGAAGATTTTATTATCTTCACTGGGCTTTGTGTGTAAGCACAACGCAGTGGAATAGGTACGAACTATGGGCAAAGCGCATTACTGTAGATGGTGGAGCGCAGCATTTCGTGAAGTTTTGCGTGGAAAAATCGATCTAGAAGTGAAAAAGAGTATGCATATTATACACGACCTGCTTAAGTCGACTCCCTCCGTCTTAGATCTCGAAGACCAACAGTTGGAATGAATGTGCACTCGACTGGACGTCTAGGCTTCTAGGTCTTGACTTGCTTTGGCCGCTTGATTGGATTCCGTCCAGGAATCTGCAAAGGCCACATAAATATATCAGCACAATCAATACATATCTCAATCATACACAGCAAGTCAAATTCCGTACCATGACGTCTGGGTTGGCCGGGTCTTTGACCCACGTAATCGTACTGACGTTCATGGCCTCTTTGAACAGCATGGCAAACTCGCCCACACGCTCGACCTTGCCTCCCCACAGATAGATGCGGCTGTTCTTCATCACTATTTGAGACTGCTGCAGTTGCAGGATGTCGCCAAGGCGGACATGCACAGCCAGCGTCTTCTGCAGCACGAGACTCACGCAGGCAGTCTCGTCGCCCACGAGCAGCGTGGCGTTCGGGCTCGTGTTGGCCTCGTCCTTGGCGTTGGACTCCATCACGATCACGGCCTTGACGTTGCACTCCTTGTCGCACAGCGCTGGGGACAGGTCCTTGAGGCGGGTGAACACCAAAGGGGCTGCTGCGCCGCCCGCCTTCTTCCTCTGCTGCTGCTGCGGGCTCGCCATCTTGCTGAATGAGCTGTCGGAGCGAGTCAGCAGTTAAGTGTTTGTAACACACTAACATATCTTCAGAGTCGTACATAAAAGAGTCGGGGAGCCCAACACGCGCCACTTGCACTTGGGCCAACTCAGCATGAAGCGGCTCTTCCAGCGGCGGGGCAGCTCCACGTCGTTCTCGCCCGAGCGCTCGCCTCGCAGCCCATCGGCCGCGCAGTCATCCGAGAAGAAGATCGAGGGAGCAGATGCGCTGCCGGAGTCTGCTTCGCAGTCTGTGGCGTCCCCGCATGATGGGCCAGCTACGCCAGTTGCCGCTGCGTCCGCCAATGTGGACTTGCATGAAAGCGTGATCGTATTTGTGACGTCGCAGGCGGAATCAGCTCGGAATGATGCGCTCAAAGCAATAGGAAAGCATAGCGCCATGGACGTACATAGGTATTGTATGGAATGACGTGGATTTGATGGAGGAAGCCTCTGACTTATGATCTTGCTTTGTATTGGATACAGGCAATTGAACGCCAAGGAAAAGAGCATGCTGGTGAGCGTGTGTGCTCAGCGTCTTCAGGCGACATTGCAGAAAGAGCTTGATGCGTATAACGCCAGCAAATTGCAGCACAGTCGAGTGGTGATGTTTGCAACCGCAGAGAATGAAGCGCTCGCGGTGCTCGCATTATCCGTACTCGAATTATTATTGCGTCAGGCTGAGAGCGAGCAAGTGGTTTTACTTGTGAGTGAGAGAATTCCATCGACGTTAGTGAAAATACTGAAGGCGCTTTCGAATCCAAAGCCGGTAGAGCATAGTTCAGTTGTGATAGCGATACTCGCCTTACTGGAGTCGATTGCTTCGTGCCGACACGTGATTCAAGAGCTCATGGAAACCAGCACACTTCATCGACTCTTCAATCTCTCCTTTGGGCGTGCTGATATGCAGGCTGCTGTTCTTTCGGTATCAGTCACGCACAAATGATACTCAGTGCTTGGATGTCGCTCTCACACAACTTTGCTTCATTCTCTTATAGGTTCTCGATCGTCTCGTTCGATCAGTCATGTCTAGCGACTGGGAGGCACTTGCAGAGCACTTGCACGAGCATTCATGTCTCCTTGAGCTAATAGCAGGTGTCAGCGATACGTTTACGTTGGCCAAAGCTATCGCCATAACTGCAGTCACATTGAGATGCACATTCACATCGGGATCAAAACGACTGCATGAACAGCTTCGCACACAAAATCATTACCGCACGCTTTTGGCATTGATTATCCGTTTTGTCGATGCGGACATTGATCAACGCTTCGAGACAAACAATTCAATGGATATTCCTGACCATCAAGATGCTGTAGTTGCAGCAATGGGGGAGCTATGTATGAGTGGAAACGAGCGCAACGGATCAATGAAGGCAGTCGTGAAAGAAAAATGTTTTGCGCTCAAGGCAAGGCGTGAGGCTGTACCAAAATCTGATTTCAACGATGAAGCATTTCGAATAGTCCCCGTTATAATGGATCATCTACACAATCCTAAGCAAAAGGGAACGACAAATGATCTTGATGCCACTATGGTGGAAACGGCAAGTATACATCTGGGGAATCTGGAATGCCTGTACATAGAGAAAGTGGGTCAAATTCTTGCTCAATCACCCTATGACTACATTCTTGTGCAGGTAAGAAAGAGTATTTAAAGCATGAACGATCGGGAGAATATTTTTCTGACTTACTTTTTCTCCTTTTATGAACAGGACACACACATTATGGAGAAAATTATTCTCCGACTTGACAGCTATTCAGATATTACGAAGCATACGATTGGATCGGTTCTTTCAGGCATCGCAATTGAAGCAAATGTGATTCCTTATGCTGAGCTACGGGCAATCAGCGTCTTCTTTAGTAAAGTAAGGCATCCTGTCTGAATTATAGTTGGTAATTCTTTGACTGCAGTTTTTAACTAGTATGCCTTTTCCAGGATCGCTTTGATACCAGTAGTTTGATGGTCTTGCTTGTGTTTGCAATGAATCTTTTGCGATTTCACGAAGCCTATCGCCGAATTCTCATATCAGTTGGCATTTTGGACTGCTTGGTGAATTTATATCAGAAACAGTCCATGATTCGTTGTTCAAGTGGAGTGGCCTCGACAAAGATTAATGTGGCGTATCCGTCGAGTACAATTCGGATTGGATTGCAAAATTATGCATCTGGTGAATTTCTTGCAGTGAATGAGCAAGATTTGCTTTCTTTTATAACTTCTCACTGTCGCCAGACGTGCATAGCAAGACAGCATAATGATTCCGACACTGTTATTGGCGATCGAGAATTCGTCTTACTTGTTGACATTTTGATTTTATCTGCTGGTTCAAACTCTAGCCTATCAACTGGGAGCGAAGAAGAAGTTGCATACTTGCACTCAATGTGCAGCGTCAAAATGTTGGAGTGCGTCTGTGTTCATATAGCAAGTGAATCCCAGCAACTTCATGGACTCAGTCTCTGGACTGCAATTCTTCGGATTGCCTTGACTTTCAAGAAGCAGAGCACCAGTTTGTGCAATACGATCAATTGTATTTTACAAGCTGTTCGATACATTGCAATTGCGCTGCACTACCGATCAGACAAAAATGTAACATTCGCGTTCAAGGGGTCAATGAAGGCTTTGCAAGTAGTGCTTGGGTGTCTAGCCCACCTAGTGGAATCATTTCAAGATGGCAATAATATTCAAAATACTGGACATACTGGCACCCATTCAAAATTATTGGAAATATTCAGACCCGGTGAATTCAAGAAAGCAGATAATGATCGTATTCTTGTTGCACTGACGGATTGCGATGCTAGCTACTCATGTTTTGCGGTTCTGTGGGTTCTTGCAAATTTGACCACTGATTTCATGGACGACATGAACTCGTATCCTGTGGATGCGTATATCGCTGTGAAGTCGATAATGAGCGTAACGCATACACTGGCAATGCGCAATAACATGCCATCCGATGTTTTTCAGAGGTAATGTAACAGCGTATTTGTTTTTTGTGAGCTAAGATAATTTTCTGACAAATCGTCGTATAGATCGGCCACATTTGGTTTGTATGGTAACTTGCTGCATCGACTGTTTTTACAAATTGTTGCTTCATATGAAGAAATTAGCCCTGAGAAGAAAAGGGTTGATTATGGCAATTTTATTTATTGCTGTATGCAATCTCTGCTTGGACTCGCTGTATGTGATTATGAGATGTGTCACTCAGAAAAAGCTTTTGAGGCGTATTCTTCGAACAACTCATCTACCAACACTATATCCAAGCATCACTCGCCGACAGTACAACCAGCGCTGTTGCCTGAAATAAAGATACCCGGTGCTCTAGCTATAGTGATCCAGCTATTATCACTTTGGAGTTCAACACTAACCAACGATCATTGCGACCGAATTTTGAAATTTTGCGTAAATGCAACGTAAGTGCTGCTTGATCTGCTTTTTGTAATCGAGCTAATTTACTCGATTTTCCCGCAGGAATTTAAACGCAAAAGCATTGGCCAAGGCAGGACTCACAGAGATTATTATGCGATCTTTCGCGTGTGTCCATCCAAAATGTGACAACGTTGACAATACTCTTGAACTACCTGCAGCACTCCTATACGAAGAGAATCGGTTTCATGGTCAAGTTACCTGCTTGTTGAAAAACATTGCTCATTCGATGTTATCAAGCCGTGAAGTTAGTTACTGGATCAAGCTCCTTCTATACGTATGTTCAACACGACAACTCGAAGAAATGAAGACGTCAAGTGATCAATGCACCAACACGGCCAGCTCTTCGTCATTGTTCCAATTGCTATTGGGCTTGTCGATGATGGTGCATGAACGTTTTCAGAGGGTTCCAAGCATCGCGTTCGATGTGTCCGTCGATGGGTTTGCATATATTCAAATATCCGAAATTCATGCGCGACTGTTATCTGCAGCAAACGTGAATTCATCGAAGCCAGCAACATCTGCGTTATCTAACCTTGCGCATCCATCGAAAGTGTGGCCTCCTCCAGATGGTTACTCAGTAATCGTATGGTTTCGAATTGATGCACTTGAGCCTAAAGAAGATCGTGAACATTTGTATCGTGAATGCTTTTTGGCCAACAAATGCATTTTATGTCAAGGCACCCTTCGAGATGAATCCTCCCTCAAGTGCTCTCACCGAGCGTGCAGAGGGTGTCATGAAGCTCTGCTTAATTCTGGAGGCGAATGTGTTGTGTGTAACCCACCAATCTTCTATCTTTTTCGTTTTCGGTCTGGAGATGGGAAATCTGTGTCCGAAGTATATCTCAAAGGCTCGAAAATATACATGCGTACAAGTGCGAGTCGTTCGACTCACCAATTCACACATTTCACGCTTGAGCCGAATACGTGGTATCAAGGCGCTTTTGTTCATTCAAAACAGCGATTTCAATCGAGCATGGTATCGTGTTATTTGAACGGGGTTCTGCAAGAATCTGTGAAAATATCGTATCCTTCCAGTATTTCTAGTGGGCAGCCTTTGAGTGGTATGATTGGCATTTCTTCTCAAGCAAGGAGGATATCACGCGCAACCTGGACTTTAGGGTCGTTCTATCTGATTGACGAACCAATTACAGAACATGTGATAAATTGTGCATACGCCGCAGGGCCAAAATACGATGAATTGTTTGCTGGAGATTCTGGACATGGTGAAGTTGCTGTGACACTTGACCACCTGAATATTGCAAACTTAATTCAACTGGATGAGTATATGCGCGATCCAATTCGAACACTTATTCAATCCGTCGATACTGAACGCGTTACAAAAAGCTCAATTCTGCGAGGGGGATTATCGCTTGCATCTGCAGCATCCTCCGCTGCTGCCGTAATTGTTCAAGATTTGAAATCAAATGCGAGTCTATTCGCGCGAATTCCAAGCCCAGTTCCACTTGTAAATGCTTCTTTGCACCAAGATCATATCGTTGTCGCGTATACTCCGCGCAATATCATCGGCGCTGATGAATCTGTTCTGCCCAACTCTATTTTGGATGGCCGTCCGATTGCTCAGCTAATTGGTGGAACCACCGTGAACATGTGTTCAAACATATCAGATGTTTTGGCTGGATTTTGTGGCTCTGCGTGCCAGATCGCATACGCTCTACTGGAGCAAGCGCAGACTGCATTAGAATTGGAATCGGCACTGAGTTTTTTGTGGAACTGTATTTATGGAGAAGTTCAAAATCTCGAAGCGATGGAAGAAGAGCATGGCTACGGAATTGTCAATTATTTATTGCAACATAAGACGAATTTGCTGACAAAGACATCCCTGATTATTCTATTTCAGATATCCGGTATAGATGTGGAATGGAACGCTTCTGAAATGTCTCTTGAAAACGTAATTTATAAGCCTGCTCGGCAAAGCGCAATCCGGAACTTGCAAGCTCTTCAGTATTTCATACTTGATTATTCGCTATGGGAGCGAGTAGAAACAGACACACAGAAATTACTCTTTTCATCTTTATATTCTTGCCTTGTGATTGGCGATGGTGCCATTCGAGAGCGCAATCGCTTGCAGCTTCAGTCACTATCTATTGTCAAGCAATTGTTGTATGTATTTCTGGATACAAACGTGGAAACGGACTTGTTGCGTGTGATCGCAGACTTAATCCTGGTGTGTTTGACGGGCACAAATCGTGAATCGACAATTGAAGCGAATTTCATGGATGTTGCTTGCTTTCTCACTAGCACACTTTCGTCTCGATTTGCGCGCTCGCGTAATGATGGAATGAATGGAAAAGAAAATGTCAATCAAGATGGCCTTGCCGAATCAAGGATGGATGAAAGATCATTAAGCCATCACGTGAATTCTCATCTGTCGACGTTATCGTTAAGCCCGAGAGGATCTAGTCTGAAAAAATTACGTACCGGAAGAGGAAGGTATCTCAGCAGTGATGGCTCGATCTGTATGGACTCGTTTAGCGGAGACATGCAACAGTCAAGATGGAGAATTCATCAGATGCAAGTTCAAAATCTTTTGCTAGATATTCTCTCGAAAGCGGTGCAAAAGCATGATCTAAAAGAAAGCAAAGATCGGGACGATACTGATGCATTCCCAGCAACTGAAAGTGATAACTATGGCACAAACGCAGTAGGGAGTGGAACACAAAGCTCGTCGGCACGTATGCAGTTACCATCATCCAATCGTCTCACCGGATTCCGAAAAGTTCTTTCGCCACGCTGGGTGGGATATTTTCTATGGCCAATGGCGGATACCTCGAAATTCACTCCAATGTGCCCGTCTACAGTTATATTGGCATTAAAACTGCTTTGTGCTCTTCTTGTTAGGCCAAAATATGAGAATGCGTTCAGAAAAGACGGATACTACCGATTGTTAGCGCAAGGACTTCCGTGTGCCAATCAACATTATAGTGGTGATATTTCAGCCAGTGTTCCATTTGATGAAATGTGGTACTCTCTTTTCTGCATCATGTTGGGTACACCTGTTGACGGAATTCCACACAAAATTCAGTTTGAAATGTTTTATTTATGCAAAGATTTTGAGCTTAACATCCAAACCGACCGAGTGATCAATACCAACATAATTTGGGTGGTTTTGGCGTGCCTGCGTCGCCACTACGACTTGATTGGAGTAAAGTTAGCGCGATCAACTTCTCAAACAAGCTGGTTTCTTTCTCATGGCTACGAAAAAGACTTTTATGCGTTAGAGGTTCTTAGATTTCTTCATCACCTTTACGCCCAAATGCCATCATTTCAAAAGCTTTTCCTCGCAAACGAAAACGTTCGAGTGGATCTAATGGATGAGCTTTCCCTTTTGGTTTGTGCAGCTTGCAGAGCTCGAGTGATTGCGAAGTATCCACAAACTGAGGGTTTGATCCAACAGTCCTTAGTAAGCCAAAATAAGCCAGTGACAACGTATTCACTCGCAATTTGTGGAGTGGAGTTGGCAGAAGATATGGCTGCTAAAGACGAACAAGGTGAAGATCCGTTTTTGCATCCAACAGCCATTCAATCATTCCAGATTCTAGAAGATATCCTCATGAGCTTCTTACTGGACCTTCCAAAAGGTAGCGATGTTGTGGAATCATTTTTCGACAGCTCATTTGGGCTCTCTTTGTCGCCACCCCTACATGAGGGACTTCAATTGCGATTTCAAAGTGTATTATTACTACGACTTCTTGATAAAATTCATGTTGTCTTCGGTGATGAATCTGTTTTGACGGAACATAAAGCATTTGGACACAATCTTCGTCATTTCTTGAAGTTTTCAGTTCTGAAAATGCAAACATGGCAGCGTGCTCAGCATGGAGACAATTGCCCAGCCGCGTTTGCCTGTTGTGGCAAAGTTCATTTTGTAGAAGGACCGCTTCGCTTACTCGAAATGGTATTGTTTGTGCTTGCCGAAACATCTGTTGGGATTTTTGGGGGTGCGGTCCCGACTACAATGGCGACGTCGTTTGCCTCTATAGGATCAACGCTAAGTGGTATGAAAAATGACATGCTATCAAAAAGCAAAAAGCGTCGGCCCCAAATCCGACAAATTCTAGGCCGCATGAGTTTATCACGGTCGGCTGAACTCGAAAGCTTGACAGCAGCACTTTATGTTGCTCTTAATACTGTCGTGTTGCATATTATGAACGGGCATGGAGCAGATGTCAGTGACTCTGAGTTGAAATTAATGCTTCAAGTGATTCATGTTCATCGTGACGTCGTTCTTGGTTCCCGAAATAATCAAGACAAGGATTTTTTCGTATGCCTTTGTCGTTATTTGCTTCAATTGGTGAGTGACCCCAATGAGGACCTTCAAGAAGCTGCGGCGCACATATGGACCGATCTTCTGTACTATCAGCGATCTTTCATGGTTGAATTGCTGACAGTCGAAATTCGCAGACCTGGAGCCACGCCTTACTCAGTGAATCTGATGAAAAACGGTTTTGATGTGCTACTAAAATGTGCTCCACAAATGGATAATGCGAGAATGATTGACTCTGCATCATATTTGAAATTCAAGAAATGGTTAGAACTACTTGGCCCTCCACTCAGAGAGTTAGAAATCGACTTAGATCGGGTATTCCTGAAGCGTGCTGTTGGTATAAAGGAGTCTGTCAGTGAAGAATGGAACTTGTACCATAAACGAATTACGCAAAAGAAAAGCAAACTGCAAAGAAGATACACATCACGACAAGAATGGGATCGTACTACGAGCAAGTTGTCAACAGAGACTCTGCAAGAAACCCAGCAAAAAGAGTTTCAGCGTCAGTTAAAGTGGCGTCAAGATCGCGTGGACCGGCAAAAATTTATCGCACGACAGTGGCAAGAGGTGAAGGTCAATCTATTAGAGCACGGACTTGGAGTAGGCTTAAATGATCTTGATTGCCGGTCCGTGGCATTGGCAAATCCACTCATGATGACCTCCGTGGCTGCTGCAAGCACTTTATCCACTCCAGCAATGAGAGGAACTTGGCGGCTAGATTTTACAGAAGGACCTCACAGGATGCGGAAGCGGTATCTTAGACCTCTTCAGCTTACAAAGGACCCTTGGATTATGCGAACTGAAGCTGGGCGCCAAAGAGAACATCGCTCTGGTACTGGATCAATGCGCCGTCGACGATATTCGGAAGGAGATCTTGTTGCCTTAATTAAATCGGGTGCATTTGAGCGTTTCTCTTGTGATTGGCACGAACGTCGCCGATCTGCCAGGCTACTGGCCAATAGCGACGGGCGAGCTTTAAATGAGTCGCTTCTACCGCTCCCAATACCACGTCGGATTTCAACAAACGCTCTATCAGGTGGCAGCTCACGAGATGCAACACCAGACCAATCAGAAGATGGCTTTAATGTCATTGAAAACAGAGACAGACGGCATACGAGTTTCTCGACCAATCATGACAGTGGAGATGAAGATGACAACGAAGACCGTTCTGAGTTTGAAGTATTTAACGGTGGCTTGAATGCTGAAGACTATGTCGTAGACGAAAAGCTGCGGCCCTTGTTGATGCCTGGAGACGATATCTCGGATATTTACGATTGCTTGCGCGTCGATGGAATGGATTCGTGCCCAGGTGTCTTTCTCGTTTGCAATAATAATGCTTACATTGTGGACAATTACCAGCGCCTGTCAAGTGTATCCCAAAGTGAAGATACCATGGGATCAGGATCTCAAGATGTTGTTGTTGAAGTGTCGAAAGGCACAACTACTCGGTTGGAACGTCGACTTAGTATGCGTCCACAGAATTTGAGTTCGTGCGACGATTCGGCAGAAAGTTTGATTAAGTCGAGCAGTGCATTTATAGACTCCGTACTGGCTTCGAGTGATGCACATCGATGTCGCTATTGGTCATATGACGATATAATGGAGCTTCACAAGCGACGGTATCAGTTGCGCCATGTTGCGATCGAAATATTTGCTCATGATGGAAGAAATTACCTGGTAAGTGATACTCTAGTCATTAAATGATGTGACAAACTACACTGATACCTGATTATGTCTCTGTCTGGTTATAGATTGCTTTTGAATCGACTCAAGAACGCGAGAATGTTTTCAATTCCCTTTTGGCTAAGTGCCCCAATGTTCGTGGGGCTGCAAGCGGCATGGATCGCGTCGCTGTAGCGGGTGACCTGTATTCTCACCTGCGAAAGCTGCTGCGGAATAATATGACGGAACGATGGATTGGAGGAGAAATCTCAAACTTTGAGTACCTCATGCATCTTAATACTCTTGCGGGTCGGTCCTACAATGATCTCACGCAATATCCGGTAAGAGAGCGACTACTGGAATGCGCTGGACATAGTGCTATGTAGCTAACCCCCTTTTCATTTGTGCTTTTTTTCTGATAGGTCTTTCCATGGGTTTTATCCGACTACGATTCCGATGAGCTGGATTTGAACGATCCAAGCGTATTTCGAGATTTAACCAAGCCCATGGGTGCTCTCCACCGCGAAGAAGAGTTTCGGATTCGGTACGATACTTTAGCCGAAAGTGCTGATCCAGATGATCCAACAAGTACAAAGCCGTTCCATTATGGCACCCACTACTCGTCTGCAGGAATCGTTCTTCACTACTTGATGCGGATTGAGCCATTCACATCACACTTTATTCAACTTCAAGGTGGTAAATTTGATCTCGCTGACCGATTATTCTCAAGTATTCAAGGAGCCTGGAAAAGTGCGGCAGGACTAGAAAGCGCACAGAACGGAACTCAAGATGTGAAGGAGCTCATTCCCGAGTTTTTCTACCTTCCAGAGTTTCTAGAAAACATGAATCAGCACGATTTCGGAACGGATCAGAATGGAAGCAAAGTCGACACGGTCCATCTACCTCTGTGGGCTCACGGATCGGCCAGTGAATTTGTGCGCATGAACCGCGAAGCGCTTGAAAGCCACTACGTTTCAGCAAATTTGCATCACTGGATCGATTTGATCTTTGGTTACAAGCAGCAAGGCGCTGCAGCAATCGATGCATGCAATGTCTTTTATTACCTGACATACGAAGGTGCTGTTGATCTGGATTCAGTCTCAGATCTGGCGATGAAGAGAGCCATTGTCGACCAAATCAAAGAGTTTGGGCAGACACCATCGCAATTGTTCAAATCTCCCCATCCGGCACGAGCAAGATCGACAATGCCATACAATAATAACGGGTCATTATCCAACTCGTCTGGGCCATGGAGCGCGCATTCTTGGTCGACAGTCAACGATGCTAGCGTGGATAGTTCTGCACCAATTTCAGCTTCGTCCGTGTCGTCATCAGTGCAGCAACGTGCACCTGCCACCAGCACCTCTCGGGCCTTGTTGTCAGGCTCGTTCATAGCTATGGACGGAGGCGAACTGATAAACCGCATGCAAACGATCTTGACCAACTCGGTGCTGAGGAGTGGTTTAGACGACACTACTGTAATCCTTGAGAATGCGCCCATGCTTCAGCAAGAGCCTCGTCGAGAAATGACGATGAACCCGCTGTTGGCTGCCTATCGTGGCCTTCATTATACAAGCCTAGGTGAGCCAACTACACGCACCCGACAGCTCGCGTCTGGTGGCTATGTTGCAGGAATCCATCAAATTGGTCTAGCTAGTGGATCCGTGGGACGCGATGAACGGCATGTGGCTGTCGGTGAGAATTGCTTGTTGATCCCTCCAAAGAACAATGAGTACTTAGCGTGGGCATTCCAAGACCGATCACTCAAAGTGATCACAACGGGGACGTATGAAGGAGCCCATGGCGGCGACTCGAAGGTCATTGCATCCTTCGAGCTCAATTGTGATATCCGTGTGGCATGCATTACGTCGGACGGTCGATTGGTTGTCACCAGTGGTGGTTCCAGCCCGGCGCTTCGAGTGTGGCAGTACTCGAAGAAAAGCGCTGGTGTGTTTTCAAGCGCCACTCGACGACGAGCTTACACTGTCGGCATCCATCCTTCTAGCACCAGTGCGCGTTCCATGACGCTTGTAGAGACACTATCAACTCCGTTGCATTATGGAAGCATCACTGCCATCGAGGTCAGTCGCGCGTACAGTGTTATCGTCAGTGGTTGCGGTGGTGGAATCGCCGTTTTGTGGGACCTCAATCGCATGCGCTTCGTGCGACCATTGCCCTGCTTCACGAAAAGCTCATCTAGCAGCAAAAGTGGATCCATGCAAACTCACAGCAATGGTAGCCGCATCAGTGCGATCGCGATCAACGAAGTGAGTGGCGATATCGTCATTGCCTGCGGAAGTGTCTTCGGGGTGTTTGACATTAACGCCAATCTCCTTGTGCGCCTGGAAATGGAGTCAATGTTACACGACCCCATGGGCAGTGTGCAGGCATCCATCGTCAGCATCGCGTTGAATCGCAGCGAAGTCTCGGCCTGGAGCAAGGAGAAGGCGGTGATTACAGGCCACGACAACGGCGAGCTATGCCTTTGGGCCTACTCGCAGAGCGGATCCGAGTGGTCTATTGAGCTCAAGGGCAAGCACTTGGCGTCGAAGTCGCTCACTACTGGTAGCACTCACAGCAGCGCTCTGGTTGCCCCTTCACCACCACTGAAGCCCACGGCGCTCTCAGCTGTGTATCTCTCAGTCGACGAGCGCAAGCTGTACACTGGCAATAACGACGGCCTGATCTCGCTCTGGACGACCACTGCAGTCATGACGCCGCCGACGTCATCATCGTTAATCGTATAAAACAGTTTCTCAATAAAGTATAATACATTCACATGTTATGAGAAAATTACTGATCTAGTCAGACCCCAACCCCAAGCAGCGCCATTAGAACATGCATGTGGTCATGTGTGTTGAATCGTGTTACAAAGGGAGCACGGTACGCTATTGCGCAAACAAAGGTTAGACTCATGCCCGGAGAGCCCCACAAATAGAAGATGCTGCTGCTGCGATCGTCCAGCCGCCGGCTCCGGGCGCGGCCGTCCGCTGCCTCTGCGCTCTCGCAGTGCATGAGCACGCAGGTCGAGGCCAATGACGAGCCATCGCTGGCCACTTACCGCCGCATGATCCTCGAGTCACGCGTGTACGACGTGGCCAAGCAGACGCCGCTGCAGCACGCGCCGGCGCTGTCGCATGCGCTCAAGAACAAGGTGTACTTCAAGCGCGAGGACCTGCAGCCCGTGTTCTCGTTCAAGATCCGTGGCGCGTACAACAAGATGGCGGCGTTGCCGGAGGACCAGAAGCAGGCCGGTGTGGTCACCTGTTCGGCCGGCAATCACGCGCAGGGCGTGGCGCTCTCGGCCCGCATGCTCGGCGTGAACGCCACGATCGTCATGCCACAGGCCACGCCGGATATCAAGGTCAACTCGGTGATGCAGCACGGCGGCGAGTTCGTGAACATCGTGCTGCACGGCAAGTCCTTCGACGAGGCTGCGGCGGAAGCGCGGCGCATTGAGAAGGCCGATAAGCGCACCATGATCCTGCCGTTCGACGACCCGTACGTCATCGCTGGCCAGGGCACCATCGGCATGGAGATCCTGCAGCAGACGAGCGGCGAGCAGCTGGACGCCATCTTCGTTTGCTGTGGTGGCGGCGGCATGCTCGCGGGCATCGCCGCGTGGGTCAAGCAGATTCGTCCGAGCGTCAAGATCATCGGCGTGGAGTCGGCCGACGCCCCCGGCATGACGGCTTCGCTCGCGGCCGGCAAGCCTGTGTCCTTGGACAGCGTCGGTCTCTTTGCGGATGGTACGGCCGTGAAGCTCATCGGCTCGGAGACCTATCGCGTGTGCGCCGACACCGTGGACGAGATGATCACGGTCTCGACGGACGAGATCTGCGCTGCCATCAAGGCCGGCTTCAACGACACGCGCACGATTCTCGAGCCCTCGGGAGCGCTTGCCATCGCTGGCATCACGCAGTACGTCAAGACACGTGGCCTCACGGGCATGACCTTCGCAGCCACGACCTCCGGCGCCAACATCGACTTCGCGCGTCTGCGGTTCGTGTCGGAGCGCGCCGATTCCAAGGAGCGACTCATCTCGGTGCAGATCGACGAGACGCCTGGCGCCTTCAACGAGCTGTACCACCACTTGGACGCTGCCGGAGTGCGCGTGACCGAGTTCAGCTACCGGTACTCGGGACGCGAGAAGGCCTTGATCTACATGTCCTTCCAGTACCCGGAGAGCTTCGAAGAGGCCAGCAGCAGCAACCCCACGGTCATCCAGCGCCTCGGAGACATGGGCTACGACGTCATGGACCTGTCCAACAACGAACTGGCCAAGGTGCACACGCGTCATCTGGCCGGCGGCAAGTCTCGTACCGTCACCAACGAAGTGCTTTACCGCTTCGAGTTCCCCGATCGCCCGGGAGCTCTGCGCACCTTTGCTGACCACCTCCAGGGCGACTGGAACATCAGTCTGTTCCACTATCGCAACCACGGAGCTGATATCGGCCGCGTGCTCGTGGGTTTCCAAGTTCCGGAGGAGGAGCTGGACACGTTCCGCCGCTTTCTGGACCAACTGGCATATTTATATCACGAGGAGACCCACAACGAGCTCTACCAGGAGTTCATGCTGTAAGCACCACCACATAGACAGACATACAAACTCTACATCATCCCTCCAAATATCAAAACGCGTTTGTCTTTTACGCTCTGCTGCTGCTGGCGATGCATTCTTTCTCCAGTCAAAGCCAGACTTCCAAACAATATCAACAGAATAAAGAAATGCTTACCCTGCTACCGTCCATTCGCGATGTTGCTGCTTTACACTCCTTCCTCTTCGTCGTCTTCTAGGAAGCCTCGCGTCGGCATGTAGCCACGCGGGCTCTTGGCAGCCGCACGCTCGGCCGGGTGCATGTCGTAGCCTTCGACGTCGTCCAAGAGGGCCTGATCCTCCAGCGGCATGTACTCGGCCAGAATGCTACGCACCTGGTCGCGCATGTGGCGCTGCGTTCGTCGCCAGTAGACAAAGCCAGCCGTCATGACGAATCCCGTGACAAACATCATGATCACGATCACCGATCCAAACGAGAAGCCGCCGCCGCCAGCGGCAATGGTCGCAGCCGACACGCTGCCGGCCTTGATGCAGTCCACCGTGTTCACAGAAGCCTGGCTGGCGCACGTGCACACATCTGGCGGGTCGTGGGTGCCGTACCCAGCGCAGACCATGCCCAAGATGCTTGTGGGATCCACACGGCCGCGCATGTGCACACCATCAACGTAGAGCGCCGGCAGCCGCAGCAGCTGGAGCGCCGTCTGCTCCTTCAGTTCTTCCTCCAGCATCGGGTTCACAGCGTCCACGTTCACGCCGTACGGGCCCATGCATTCGTTCACTTCGTGCGTGTCAATATCGTACTTGAGCATGATCTTTTCAGCACAAGCGCGTTCCTTAAACAGGTTCTCGTCCTGGCCGCAGACAGCGCCCGATTCCTTCACGTACTTCCACCACTTGAGACCCACGCCAGGGTCGGTCTTCGAGACGAGCTTCCAAATGCACTTGCGGCGCAGGTTTTCGACCACGACATCAGCGCCCGAGGCTCCAGAATCGCGGTCATGGAATGGCGAAGGATCAAGCAGGCAGTAGCGGCCCTTGTTGAGGCACATGTTACCGCAGGCCTCGGTGGATTCGCCCTGGTAGTGGCAGCCGACCTTCGAGCCGTTGTATGACACGAAGCGGGGCGTGAAGAATGCACGGTCACCGAGCACCGTGACCATTTCTTCCAGCTGCGACATGGTGGCCATAGTCTGGTCGTCCCACGCGCTCTGCCAGAGCGTCCACTCCACCCGGCCGTCGGGCGACGGAATGCCCCAGTCGAACTTGACCATGACGTTGCTCACGCCCTTGGCGTGCGCGATCGACTTCTTGATGGCGTCACCGTCGCTCTTGCGGATCAGCATGGACGGGATGGTGATGTCTCCTCCCGACTCATCGTCAGCCTATTGGCCACAGATAGCAATCAATGTTAGCATCAGAGAGCGTAGCAATGCAGGCAAGTTTCCCGTGCAAAAGACGCACCATGAAGGGCAGGACGGTCTCGCAAAAGTCGTCGCCCGTGCTGAGCAGACACTCGGTATCAGTGCAGAGGCATTTGTTGTCGGCAATGAGCACGGCACGTGCTCCAGCGTGTTGCGCATTGCGCACTTTCTCCACGAAATGGCAGTCGCCGCGGTCCAGCAGCAGTGCAAACGGCGGCTCCCAGCCTTCCGACGAGATCTTGCTGCAGCCGGTCGAGTTGGTGTACACCAGCTGCGTCTGCAGACTGCCGACCGTGTACGCCGGGTACCCAAACAGCGCGTCCTTGTGCTGGTAGCCGTCCTTCTTCATCAGATGCGAAGGCAGCACGATCTGCAGCTTCGTGTGGTCATTCTACATCGCACAAGGGAATGCCCGCACTGGTGAGAACCCGCTTTCCTCTCTCCTGAGGCCGCACAAAGGCCGCGAGAGCAGCAGACGCACCTCCGTGGACGGCCACTGGTCCACGTCCATGGGGCGCGCGTCGGCCTGGCCCAGCGCCAGCAGCAGCGCCACCGCGCCCATGGTCTTGACTCCCTGGAGCAGCATCTTCCTTCTCGCTCCCTTTTCTCACTCTAACGCAAAAGGAAGAACGGAAACAAGATTTTTTACGTAAAAAAGAAGGAAAAGAGTGACCGGTCGACGTAATTACGGGACCGTAAAAGCATGTCGCCTCGCCTGGACAGAAACCCAGATCTGATACGTATCCTTGAAGCAAAGCGGGTCCTGCAGGAGGGTGGACCTACCGTTTTGGACACGTGCTTTCGAGCGAATCAACCCACTTGGTGCACGTGTCTGACGGTACACTGTACCGCTTTTGTTTCTCAGATCATTTTATGGTTGAAGTGCGAGCAGGTACAAGCGCGTCTGCAGCTTCATCTGCTTGAGCAGCGTGCCGTGGGCCATGGCGGCCTTGTCGCTGGTCTTGGCCCTCTCCAGCGCCTTCTCCAGCGCGATGAGGCGGATCTTGGTGTTCTCCGACAGCAGATCGGCCAGCGCATACTGGAAGAACCGTACTTCAACCAGCAGCTACAGACAGACAGAGGCAACAATCGTGAGTAAACTGCCCATGCGACAGAGAATCAGGGCCATGACGTACATGGATGCGAAGCCAATCGGTACTTTCGCTGCTCTTGCTGTTGCCTGGAGACTCGAGGTCTCGCACTGCGTCCTCCAGGAACTCGCCGAGAAGATGCGTGAGCTGAAAACTCACGCGATGCACGTACTCGGCGCATTGCGGCACGTGGCCCAGACTCGTCTCTGCCTCGCTGCGCAGCGTGATGAGCTGCAGAAGCACGTTGAAGACGTACTGCCGGCCGTCGGTGGGGATGGTGCTCACGGCCAGTTTGCTGAACGATCCGTTTGTGGGTGAGATGGGGAACTCCAGTCCTGCGATCGACTGCGACCGGGAGTTTGTGCGTGACGAAGTCGCGGCGTTTGAAGGGTTGGCGCTGGAGACGCGCACAAGCTGCGCTTCTTCGGCAGCGCCAGCTCGCAGGACCTGAAGCAGCGGGTTCGAATGCATGGTCACATACGTGCTGATGCATTTGGCCTCGACGTCCAAGATCAACTGCCGCAGCTCACTCGTGTGGTCGTTCACCATTCTGGAATCACCAAGGATCTTCCCGAGCCACAAATCAGCTTGTGGTAGCGCTTTCTCGCGCAGATCAATGCAGTTGGGTACTATGGCGAACAGGATGCAGACGCCAGCGCCGTCTCGGTCGCGTACGGAGCCAGTCACGGACGCCAACGTTGACGGAGCCGTGATCTCTTCCGTGAAGCTATCCAACAACGACTGGAGAAACCTGGAAAGCATACTATGCAGCTCTTGTTTGAACGTCTTGGCCACGACCTCGCGGAAATCGCCGGTTGCCTTGGGCTGCTTGGAAGAAGAGCCCGTTTTCTCGCTCTGGTGGTTCTCGACGTCTAACATTTCCAGCAGCATTTGGCCGATACTCTTCCAGATACTCTCCCAGCAGCGGAGCACATCGGTGCTGCTGGAAGTGAGTACTGCCGCACGATTCAAGTGGATCTTGGACTCGGAGCTGATCATGGACGTGTTTCGGAACTCGTTGCACACTTCTCGAGCCTCCGTGATGAGTTGAGCCACTTTGGTCCGTGGGATCATGTCGGAACCAGCCCCATCGGTTGATGGTTCGTTGGCGACGAGAAGATCTGTGGATGATTCTAGCTCGGAGGACGGTACGTTGCCTACGACTGGCTCAAAGTACGTCCGCATGAGCTGATCCTGGCTCCGCTTGCATATTTGCTGCAGAAACTCGAGCACGATCTTGTCGCGGAATTTATCACAGAACGAGTCCTTGAGCTGCGCGATGTTGGCATTCAGTGACGTGGCATTGGCGCACTTCTTGAGTGTATTGAGCTCTCGAAACGACTCGTTGAGCTGCGCGAGAAGCGAGATCGTGGGTGGCGACGCGCGACTTTCGATCAACTCGGCGCTGGTCGAAAGAATGTGCCAGGCCTGCTGCTGGATGGCTTCGGCTTCAGCTGACGTGATATCTTTGCCCAATTTGTTCGTGCTTGGGGATTGGAACACGTCGCAGATGAATCCCCAAAGCCCGCTCCGGAAGCGGTAGATCACGGAGGAACACTCGGATATGACAGTCGAAGCGTCGCTCTGTTGCGCCAGGCTCGCGAGCTTTCGGTCCAGAAACTCAAACTGCTTGGTCAGGCACGTCAGCGTCGGCTTTTCCACAAATCCGAGCGCATTGAGTACCGTGATGGCGCGTTTCTGAGGCAGCATGCGAGTGAGTTAAACGCACAGTGTTTCACAGTGTATCTGAGCCATAGAGAGCAGACAGACCTGGTCTTTGATCGACAGGGACGTGTCGTCAAAGTACGTGAGCAGCTCGTCGTTGGCTTCTTGCGCGATCTTCTGCGCAGCTGCAAAGACCTGCTTGAGCACCAGCAGGTTGGATTTGGAGCTGAGATACTTGAGTCGGCAGTAGTCGTCCGCCAGCTTCTCAAAGTCCTTCTTCTGCATGCTCTCGTGCATCTTGGAGGCGATCTCAAAGACCGGGCGAAAGCGAGCCAGTACGCTGAGCGTATTGCGGATCCGCCGCTGTTCCTTAGCTCGCTGCAGCATGACCGAGAGCGTCGAGTCCGTGGTTTCTTTCAGAGCCTTCATCTCTTTGGCAAGCTGCTCATTCTCATTGTTGTGGGACCGGATGTCGTCACCCAGGGAGCGCACAGCCTCATGACACGACAGATACTGGTCGAAATGCGCACTCACGAGCGCCTTGAGCTGCTCTGTCTTGTCCGAAGTCGTGCGCTTGAGCTGCTTGAGCTCATTCTGCAAGCCAGAAAACGTCGTGCACTAACAATCACAGGGAAAGAGCGTCAAGATCCATTCATTCACCATGACACTGAGCTCTTCAGGGGAAACACACCGCATGCGTGACCACCAGGTACTGATTCAGATCAAAGGAGGGCGAGGAGAGGTCGATCTCAGGCCGGACTTGACCTGTGGGTTCGGCCGGTCCCAGCTCATCGCCTGCGTAGCTACTCGGCCGCATGTTGGCGCCGCTTCAAGGTGTTGGATGGATGCCAAAGTGTGAAAGACGGGACAACTTACCGGTTTTCTACTGTGCCCATACCGGTCTGGAAACTGAACAGCTGGATGGCTCTTTGAAGTTTGCAAGGGGAAGGCCTACCCTCAACGAATACGAAAAATGTCGATTTGATGTGTAATTTGAACGCCTTTTATATCATGCCGGGACATGAGTGTGGCGTGCCAATTCATTCAGACAAAGCCACACACGCACCATTTCTTTACAGCCTGAAGTTGTTTTGAGTTTCTGTTTTGTCTGTTTCTAGCAAAAAGTGAGAAAAGAGAATAATGCGTTTGGATAAATGAAGCTTGCCTAGGCGATTGATCTCTCCAATCAAATGCAAGCTCCCCTTTCCCTTTTGGTACCTAAGTGTTTCTCTAACCCTCGAAACCAAGGGTTGCACGGGGGTGTAATCAGGTCATTAGACGGACCTATATCACCATAGAGAGAGTATTAAAAATGGCAATAAACATGCGCGATTGTGCTGCAGACTCGGGCAGGACAGCCCCTTGAGACCGTACGTGCAGATAGTTTGTGCTTGCGTGTTCACATGTCGCTGAGAAAGCGAAGATTCTCTTGATCCTGCTCAAAAATTGATTTTCCCGATTCTCTTTTCAGCTTGCGTTTTGGTTAAATTGTCTGTCCCGCCTCAGTAGGGTAACGCAGCCAAGCATGCAAGCAATGCAATGCATGTACGTACCTCTTGAATTGGCGTAAAGGCTTCCTCATAGCCATGCACTGACTTGCGTCACATCGCATTTTGGTTGAAAGAAACGATCATGGTAGACATGAGAAACCGATTATGCCGGTCGGGTCTGGAATCTACCGTAAAGTGCAGAATTGGATACGACGTCGTTTCGATGTAATTTTAGGCCTATCCTATCCGACCTTTCCTGTTATTAACTCCTTGAAAGTAGGACCCGCGAAAATTGATAGGTACGTTTATGATGTGGCTTACAATATTGAATTTTCGTGCTTTATGATAATGTTACGATCATGTTCGTCAAGAACGAAGGTAAGCCCACCGATCTCGTCGTGATACCGTAATGACCGGGGAACCGGGAACAGGAAGAATAACTTAGTTGGTTTGAAAGTCAAGGGCCCCTCGTTAGAATTGAGCCAGTCCCTGACACTCATGGTCACTGTGCCTGCACTCCAGGATGCTCCTCTGCGGTCGTGCGTGCGTACCTACAGTACATTCTTACTGTATTCACGGTACATCCTCCCCCCAGGCGGTATTTTTGGAGGGCGCCAAAAGATCAAGTATGACAGGTTTATATATATATGTTTGCGAAAGAAACGAGCCAGAGTATCAGGGTGCAGTCTGTTTTTTTGCCTCAAGAGGTCTGCTTTGCGACAAATTTTGTGCTTACGATACAATTTGAGCCGAAAAACAGCACACACCAAGCAGCCGTTCGTGATGAGCTCAATCCTCAGCCAAGCTGCTTGTTTTCATGTTTCACGGCCAGGAAAGGGTCACGCCAACTGCGCTCGGAAGTGGAAGAGAGCATTCCGCCCTGAGATTTTTTATATTGCGTAACTTTCGTCCAGTACAGTAGCGTACCGTAAGGTATATAAAACCGGTTCTGAATCACAATACCCGTTTTTAACAGGTATGTGTGGACGACTGGGACGTGAGTGGGAGCTAAATATCGAAGGTTGCTGTGCGTTTGAGTGTTGCAGGTCGTTCATTGGAGCATTTAGTTTGACTGTGGCCCGTTTATATTCCGTCCTTGCATTCCCGCCCCTTGAAACGTGATCGCGTATGGAATAAATCGGCCGTTTTATTTTTTTATGCGAACTTTGGTTTGTTGCTTTCTATGGCGCCTGGCTTCTTTTTGACTCTTGTCACAGCGGCGCCGAGTTGATAGGACGACACCTTCGATGAATGTAAATATAAGGTTACACAGGACATGTTCTAACGAAACATATAAAAACAATCGCGCCGGTAACACTCACACGCGCAGTAAATAGACAAGTTTCTGTTGTACTGCCCTATATGTGCACATATTGAACGGTAGGGTTGCGGTCGGTGGTCGCCCCAAACATATAAAAACAAAGCTGGGTTTTGATGCGACACGCTCAGTCAAGTGTTTGTGGATGCGACGCTTGTGTGCGGGAACAGATGGGGCTTGGCCTCCAGTGTAAACGGCCCATTTGGCATTTGGAGAAGCGAAAGCGAGCGAGCGAGCGCCACGGAACACGCAGGCCCATGATCAACCGCAGTGGTGGCCTCAGTTCCGTGCTCTTCGCGATCCCATCCTCCTGCTCCTCCTCTGTGTCCTCGGCCTCCTCCAGCTTTAGCAGCACTCCGCAGCGAGACAGCGCAGAGCGCATTAGCAGTACTAGCAGCAGCAGCAACGGCGCCATCTTCTGGATGGGCAAGCCACGCGACGACGGCGTCATGCCCGTCGAACAGACGCGCAACCACAGCGACGACGACCACCACAACGACAAGTACGAGCTCAAGATCGGCAGCGTCGTGAGCGGCGATGCGGCCGCCGCCAAGGGCGATAGCATCTTCACAGACAAGAAAGAAGGCATTACAGGTTCGGCCTCGTCGGCAGCGCCATCGCTGGCGGCCTCCAAGGTGCGACTCGAGGCCAAGATCAAGGCGTTTGCCAGTTATTTAAAAACCATCTCCGCGGGTTTCCGAAAGCGCGGCATCGCGAGTCACAGCGCCAGTCGCGAACGCATGAGCAGGTATTTACAGCGCCAGTCCGCGCCGCCTGAGGGCATCCTGGACCGACCGAAGCTCAACGCGCTGATCACGCAGCGCAGCGGCAGTGAACAACGCACGACCATGTCCTGGGAAGACCTCTGCGGCGACGACGATGACCTGGATCTGAGTGAGAACGAAGTCATGTCTGCCAGTCCGAGATCACGGAAACGCAGCCGTCCAGGTCAGCTCTTCGAAACCAGCGAGCTCCAGCGCCTATGCAATCAGTGTGAGATCCCACTGGCTCACCTTGAGCATGTTATCGACGTCGTGATGACTTCTTTCGGCACGACCGAGTTTGATGTGATTGACCTGGAGCAATACGTTCCGGGCAAGATCGTGCTATTTGTCGGCATGCTGGTCTTCCAGAGCATGGACTGTGCTGAAGACTACATCGACCTGCAGATGCTGCCTCGCTTCCTCCAGTACATCCACGACCGCTACCGCTCCGAGATGCCGTTCCACAATGCATGCCACGCAGCCGATGTGCTGCACTCCTTATTTATGATGCTTTGGAACACCGACTTGGGCGCCAAGATCTCAATGCACAACCAGATTGGAGCTTTGCTGGCCGCGTTGATGCACGACATGGGTCACGTCGGTCTCACGAACGACTTCCTGATCAACTCGAACCACAGCATTGCTCAGCAGTACCCGACCCGGGCTCCCATGGAGTCCATGCACATCGCTCTGGCAATTGAAGCCATGATTGATCCGCAATTCCACGTGCTGGCCAGAATGGGCGCAGTCGAACAGGCTCAAGTGTTGACGGTTGTTCGCGAGTCCATCCTGGCTACTGCGCTCTGCTACCAGCGAGATCTGCTGTACGAAGTGAACCAGGTCACGCCGGAAGAGTGGAGCCGCGAGGAAGACTGCAACGGCCGCGCCGTTTTGCCGCAGAAGCTGCAAGTGCTGGCCTTGCGACTAGCCATGCACGTGAGCGACATTAGCCAGACCACCAAGACCTTCGCGCAGCACCAGCAGTGGGTGACCAAGCTTGAGGAAGAGCACTTCCTGCAGGGCGAGTTCGACGCACAGATGATGTACGGCCTGTGTCCGGACTACTGCCACCGAGCCATGTGGACCCAGACGAGCTTCTTGGAAAGCCAAGTGAGCTTTCTCAAGTGCCTCGCTGCTCCGGCCGTGACGACTTTGAACCATCTCCCGTGGATGGACGTGGACCAGCTTGTACAAGGGCTGCACGCCAACATTGCCGAGTGGGAGCAACGGCGGCAGTGATGGACAAACTTATCATCACCAAGCTTGTTGATCCCGAGGGCGCCCCATGTAGAAAATACCAAGAATAGTAGACGACCCACGGAGTCAAGAGCTCCAGCATTTAGCAATGGGACTGAAGACATGTACAACTAGAAGATACCTGAGGTGTCCATTATACCATAAAAACAAAGCCAACGTTCCCATACTGAAACTCCACAGTCCAGCATGATTGTACAAGTACTGTGGCCCCTCCATTCTAGAGCTCACATGCACTCAATTTTTCATACGTCCGGCAGAGAAGAAGAAGATCCAGAAGAAAGCGACACGAAACGGTCAGGGCGATGATGTCAACCCGCCCGGGCCAAAACTCTCTGATCTTGCTATTCTGCGACATGAGCATGTCGTCTGTCTCTCCGCAGCCGGGTGGGCAGTGCGTGCGAGAGGGCAAGGGGCACTCAATTCAAACCCGAACCCATTTGGCGCCAAGCGGTGTGAAAAAATACCGGTCCTCTTCCAGGCGCTAAACCGTATTACCGAGGCAGGATCCATACCGGTAAGTACCAGTACGCTTACCAGTAATTCACTAGCTAGACCAATGTCCCATTTTTGAGCGACTTTTGTTTTGGCAAACAACAGAAACTAAAGGATGGTGATGCTCATGACGATTGGGCGCCGCATGGCGCGTGTGGCGACGCAGGTGCGTACACTTTCGGTTTTGTAGCCCAGAGCCCACCGGACCGCAGCCCACAGTCCAATGGGGCCTGTGGCCTGGGACCACCCGCAGCGAGACATGGCGGCGCTGACGCTCTCGTTTGCTCAGCCCAAGAGCGCGATCCTGCCGCCCACCGTGCGTGGCTGCAAGCAGTTCAGCACGCCGGCCGTGCTGGACATCTGGCGCAATGTGGACGCCGTGTGCTTCGATGTGGACAGCACTGTCTGCACCGACGAAGGCATCGACGTGCTGGCTGAGCACTGCGGCGCCGGCGCGGCCGTCAAGGAATGGACCACAAAGTACGTCAGCGTATCATTGCCATCTCCAATACCGGTATGCTGGTTGCAATGCTCATTACTTGCTGCACGCACAGGGCCATGAACGGCGGCGTCAAGTTTGAAGACGCTCTCGCCGCGCGATTGGACATCATCAAGCCGTCCAAGAGCGACATCAAGGCGTGTCTGGCGCAGCATCCGCCCCAGCTCGTGCCCGGCATCAAGAAGCTGATCGAAACCCTCCACGCGAACGACATCGAAGTGTTCCTCGTGTCTGGCGGCTTTCGCCTCATGATTGAGCCCGTGGCCAAGCAGGTGAATGTGCCGCTGAAAAACATCTACGCCAACACCATTTTCTTCGGCGAGAAAGGCGAATACGCCGGCTTTGACGATGCCGAACTCACCAGTCGCGACGGCGGCAAGGCCACTGCGATCAATGTGTACGTACTGGCGATTCACTTGGCATTGGGATCTCCGTGCTGACCTTGTTGGTTGTCTTTACAGCATCAAGAAGATTCATGGCCACACCAAGGTGGCGATGATCGGCGACGGTGTCACGGATCTGCAGGCGCGCCCTCCCGCCGACCTGTTCATCGGCTTTGGCGGCATCGTCACGCGCGACGTCGTCAAGCAGAACGCCGACTGGTTCGTCACGGACTTCACGCATCTCACTGCCCCCTTGCTCAAGAATTAAAGCTAAGAATCCTACGTCAACCTTTCACACTCACACATCTCCATCCGTTTCTGAATGAACTCCACGCAAAGACAAGAACCAACACGAGCACTAGAGCAGTGAAAAAGTTCTTGTTTGATTCTATATAAACGATGCAACCCGAATGAAGCAGTAGTGCCCACTCGTTGACCCATGTAAGCAGCAGCATCTCTATTCGTCGTCGTTCTCGGCAGCAGAGTCGCTGCTCTTCTTGAGGTCCGAGGGCGTTTTTCGGAGCGCCTTGACGCGGCGCGACTGCATGGCGTACACGTCCTGCTTCTCCATGTGAATGCGGCCGAGTTTGTCGCCCGTGAGTTCGTCGCGCGTAATATTCTTAATCTTCTTGGGCGCCAGACCCTTGGGCTTCTTCGTGGCCGCGTTCATCAGATCCGAGGACGCGAACTTGTGGCGACGGAACTGCAGGTCGAAGCGAGGACCCATCTCGTCCAGCTCCACGCGCGGGTGCGAGTCGTTGGCCTTCTTGAAGTCCACCGAGTAAGAGCGGAAAAAGACCTGCTCCTTCCAGGCCGTGCACACGATCACGTGGTCCAGGCCCTTGACGTTCACGTTCGGGACGACCGTGCCGCGGAAGACATCTATTAACAGGTTCTTGAGCTTGGTGTACTGCTCGTTGCTCTCCCACTCGTCGCCCGTGAACACGAAGCACGGCTTGGAGCCCGGCGCCTTCTTGCTCTTGCACTTGAACGCGTCGATGCCCTTGAAGTTAGTGAAGCCGAACTCCATGATGTCCAGGATGTGACCATCAAACGTGCGTCCCTAGAGTAGCAGTGACACATTAGCGAGAGCTATTGAGCCAATGCTGAGATCAAGACATTAACGCACCAACACAAGGTTGCTCGGGCGCTTCTTGGTGTGGCTGCCGATCATGAAGAGCGACGCGTCGTTCTTCTGCGCGAGGAACTCCATTTGGTTTTCGTCGTCGAACACGTGGATGTCGTTCTTCTTGCCCATCATTTTCGCAAACGGCGCCTTGAGCATACGCTATAATAATGACCGCAAGCACCAACAAATCGTCAGTCGCAATGCCAATTGCAGCTTTCTACATATCATAACAAACGCACCAGATCGCGCAGCAGCGTGTTGACTTCCTCGTTGGTCTTGTTGCCGCGCAGCACGAGCAGGTTCTTGGTGTTTTCCACCAGCTTGGGCTCCTTGTCCTTGATGGCGCGCGTCACACGGGCCTTCACGCGCTTGGGCTTCTCGACCGTGGTGACGCGACGGCTCTGCTTGGCCGCATTCTTGCTGACCTTCTTGTTGGCGCGGTTGATCTGCTTGCCCGCCGTCTGCTTGACGATCTTGCCACCAGCCATGATGCCTTGTTGCTGGAGTCCGTTGTCTGTCAGAGGTCACAGTTAATGACGCGTCTTCTATTCGGCTGGGGCACAGTACCTGTCCACTTGATTGGTGCGCACGTCCTGGTGATTGGGGTCAGGCTCTGTACCAATGTAAACGGTACAATATCAAGGTTCGGCATGAGAGTTTATAGGTTTGCTCTATTTTGACCAATCAAAATGGTTTCGAGGTACGGATCTAGAAGAGCAGCCATTCCGCGATGTAGCCGCTGAGCAAGGTCGTGGCCAAGACCGAGACGGCGTTGACCTGCTCGTTCGTTAGCAGACTCACACCGCAGATGTGCTTGGTGGCGCTGCCGTTCTTGCCGCTGGTGTGGTCGGCCTCATCGCAGATCTTGTTCGTCTTGGTGTTGAAGTAGGTCGCCTGCACGATGGCGCCCAGCACCGAGTCCAAAACGCAGCCGAAGAGCCCGGTGACAGCACCCAGCGTGATTACATGCACCTGCTGTGAACCCGAAGCAAAACTGGCGAGGTAGTACAGCAGTCCCATGCACGCGCCACCGGCCACAGCAGCCACCGTGCCCAGAACCGAGACGCCGCCGTTGGTGCCGGCCGGAACGCGACGGCCGGTCGTGATCAAACGCGGGTCACCCTTGCTGAGCACGCCAAGCTCCGAAGCCCACGTGTCCGAGGCGCAGCAGGCGTAGTGGCCGATGTAGCTAGCGAGCAAGTAGCTGCGCAGCGGAGCGCTCTCGAAATCGATCACCTTGTCATCATCGCCAAAGGTGGCGACGTAGTACATCGCAATGAATGTAGCGATGATACTGCATGCGAGCACCTTTAGATGAAAAGGAGAAATCAGGTGAGAACGACAGTCGCAACGCGTGCGTGTGCGATATGAAGCAGTGTGGTACTGTACCTGACGGGCTGAGCGCTGACCGCCGACCTTGTAGTTCTCGTCCAGCTTGGCCTTGACATTCGCCTTGACCTTGGTAAGCTTGCTTCCGGAGAAGTAAAAGCCCAGCAGCAGCAGGCCTACAGCAGATCCATCATCATTGTCAGCCTGAGAGCATTCCTTCCTTATCGCCACCATGTCACATACCGAAGCGATAGCCGCTCGCCATGGAGAAGAAGCACACGAAGAGACCCGCGAGCGCGCCCGAGACGTCGAGCGACTGCTTCTTGTAGCCCTTGTAGGCGATGATCGAGGCCAGCGCCGCCGCCACAAGCGCTCGCTGCAGGTTCCACATGGCTGACGTGTGTCCTTGGGGCTCTTTTCTGATGTGCGGAGTGATGATACCTTCGCGGCCAAACGACACAGTGGCTACTGTTTTGCACCGATTACAGGTCCTTTATCCATCACGTGAAACTATAGGTTGACTCCTTTTCAGCGAATCACAGCACCTTAAACCAGCCTAGGATCGTTTTCGGCCAATCAGCATCAATGGAACCTCGGCGTTTGATGGTTTTCAATCAGACACAAACTGAAAGTTTGTGAAAATTGCTATAAAACATGGTACATGGTACCAGAAAATCCCTAGTGGACGGGTTATAGAAAGTTTGATACATGGGTGGTCCACACAACGGTACATGGTACCATAAAGTCCGTCATACAAGAGTGGACCACACCACGGTACATTGTACAGTGGGCTCGATAGTAAGTCGAAATTTTCTGCTAACTCCCGGTATTACTACTGAGGTGAGACCAATACTACCGGCGGTAGTATGGGTAGTCTACTGCACTTAATATTTCTATTATAATTGCCCAATTTGCCAAAAAAGTACTATTACTACGGGTAGTACTACTAGTTACTACTAAGATAAAATTCTGCAACAGCAACAGGGTTCCGATCTACTGCTGCATCTGCTGCCATCCTCACACGCTCGTGTCCACAGAGTCGCGTTGCGCCTGCTGCAGCAATTTCTGCGCCAAGACGTCTGGGTGACCTTCAACGTTAACGCGATGCTCATTTCCGCCTGTTCGCTGAGCAATGAAGATATGCCTCCATTGGATTCGACTCGCTCTACTCGTTACTGCAGATGCGTCGCGCTCGAGCAGCCGCATCTGCAGTAACAAGTAGAGCCATTTATAGACGAGAGGGACGCGAAAGGAGCACTTGGCTGAGTCAGCGCTAGCGCACAGCTCAGTCACGCTAGGGAATCAGATCTCAGACTTCTCGTGAATTGTTGTGCTTTCATTTAGCAAAAGTTTGTGTCTCCGCGCAGCGCCTTCTGTCATACAGAAAGAATTGCGTCACAATCGGTTAAGTGTTATGAAGCGCCGACCAGCTAATTGCGTCACAATCGATAGCAGCTGTTAAGTGTTATGAAGCACCGACCAGCTGCCACCAGTTAAGTTCGAAAAGCGCGCCAGTCACTTGGTGCAAGTCAAAAGCCTCAATAGCGTGAGGCCACCAGCAGTTCAAGAAGAGAGAAAGAATGGCGACCAACTCGGCGTTCGTGCGCCCGCCCTTCGGCGCGGACAGCGGTCACAGCTGGGCCGATGAGGACGACCTCGACCTGCAGCCGCTGAGTCTGGCGCCCCAACTCGCCACGTGCGTTCCTGGCTTCTCCTTTTGCACGAGCTTCGGCGTGTTTCTTTGCACGAGGGAGGCTGACGCTCCTGCTTGTGTGTGTTCTCATCAGTGTGGACGAGCCCAAGCACCAGGAGGAAGCGCCGCGTGAGCAGCGCCACCGTGATGGTAGGCTATTCATTGTGGACCATTGGGTTTGGCGTCTGAAGCTGTCTTACTGATGCCACTGCTTCCAAAGATGACCGCGATCAGCGTGGCGCGCGCGAAGGAGGAGGTGGATACTTGCGCAACCACCGCGTGGAAAACTTTGACGACCAGCGTGGCGGTGGTTACCGTGGCGGACGTGATGAACAGGAGCCTCGCCAGAAGAACCCGATCCCGGACCACCCGCCTTACAAGGTCCGCTCGTTAATGAAGCACAGGCAGTTGGCATTGCAATGGTGGCTGACGAGAGACTGCTGTGTGCACTATAGGCCTTTGTGGGCAACCTCCCGTTCAACATGAACGAGGACGACCTGGCGGACTTCTTGCGTCTGGACTCGATCATCGACATCCGCTTCCCCGTGGACTTTGAGTCCAACCGTCCCAAGGGCTTTGCCTACGTGGAGTTCAGTAAGCGCGAAGACCTCGTCCAGGCGGTGCAACTGGATGGAGCGGTAGGGAAAACGATAGAATGGTGCAGCCCGATGGCCAGTGAGCTGATTGTGGATTACATGCAATGCAGGACTGCGGTGGTCGCCGCATCAAGATTGATCCGACCATCGAGCGCGAACGCAAGTCGCGTCAGAGCGACAACAACAGTTGGTTCTCGGACAAGCGACCGGAGCGTCGCGATGACTCTCGGTATGCTCGGCTTGCCGGTGATTTGTACTGGTGCTGTTGTTAACCAAGCACTGTCTTTCTAGTCGTGGTGGTCGTGGTAGCCGTGAAGGCAGCAGCGATCGCGGTGCGCCCCGTGAGCGTCCGCGTCTGACTTTGATGCCTCGTCAGATGTCGAGCGAGGACTCGGAGAACAAGGTCAAGCCCAGCATCTTCGGTGAGGCCAAGCCGCGTGATGAAGCGGCGTATCTCGAACGCCAGAAGGCTCGTGAGGCGGAGCGCAAGAAGGCGCTGGAAGAAGCCAAGGCCAAGAAGGAGCAGCAGCACAAGGAGCCCAAGGAACACGGCGAGAAGTTCAAGCGTGGCCACCGCAAGAACAGCCACGACGATGTGGCTCACAAGAGCCCCGTGGAAGGAGGCCGCGGCCACGGTGCCCACCGTGGCGGCCGAGGCGGCGCATTCGAGCGTGGCCATCGCAAGAACAGCCACGACGAAGCCGCCCCCAAGACCCATGTGGAAGGCGGTCGCGTCCATGGCCACGGCGGTCGTGGTGGTGCCGCTGGCCGAGGCGGTGCCAGCGAGCGCGGAGGACGCGGAGAACGTCACGCTGCCGCCCCCAAGAAGGAGCAGCCCGAGCAGACGCCCAAGAAGGACCAGCCGGAGCCCAGCCCAGCTCGCAAGGAACCTCGTGCAAAGCGCGCGGAGCCTGTCAAGGTATGTCACAGCTGAGTGGTGCTTACTTGAATACCTGCATGATCTAAAGCACCAATGTGAATCTGCAGGCGAAGCTGACGCCTCCGCCGTCGACCAAGACCAAGAACGTCTTCAACGCTCTCGGGGACGACTCGGACTCGGACTAGAGCATCCATTTTGGTGTGGGTTGGAAAATAATTGAGTTACCAGTCGCCATCGTTGGCCATTCCACGTATCAATCGCTCTAGTTCCTCCAGTTCAATGTGGCAGTTGGGTATCCATCTCACGATGCACATCAAATGGCTTGATCAGCATCAGAAGCAGTATGACTGCATCTCATTGGCTTAAAATCAATCTCATCTCTGATTGGTAAAAAAAATCATAGTAATCCCTTGTTTCGATTGAAGATCCGGGACCGCCGTGTCCCTTATTTGAAGAGCGCTACTCTTTGGATTTCCTCCCCCCTCTTCATCTAAAGAACGAGCAAAGATGTCGCGAAGATATGATGGCCGCACGACGACGTTCTCCCCCGAAGGTGCGGCTCTGGCTCTGGCTCTGCTCATCTACATGCATGGATAGACTCTCTGACAATGGTCTGTGGCTTATGCACGTGTGCAGGGCGTCTGTTCCAGGTAGAATATGCCATGGAAGCCATCAACAACGCCGGCTCGGCTGTCGGTATCCTCGCCACGGACGGCATTGTGATTGCCGGTACGGATCCCTGCTTCATCTATGTTATATCTCAGCAATTTGAGGTAATAGAAGCGATCTAACGGATGTCTTGCGGTGCTTGTAGCCGAGAAGAAGACCGTGTCGAAGCTGCTGGCGCCGACCAAGACGAGCGAGAAGACCATCAAGCTCGATGACCACCTCATCTGCGCTGTCGCTGGCCTGACCGCCGATGCCAACATCCTCGTGAACTACGCGCGTCTGTCGGCGCAGCGTTACGAGCTGGCGTACCAGGAGAAGGAGCCGTGCGAGCAGCTTGTGCAGACGATCTGCAACTACAAGCAGGCCTACACACAGTTCGGCGGCCAGCGCCCCTTCGGCGTGTCGTTCCTGTACGCCGGCTGGGACCGCCACCACGGCTTCCAGCTCTATCACAGCGACCCCAGTGGCAACTACGGCGGCTGGAAGGCCACGGCCATCGGTGCCAACAACCGCGCGGCCAAGAGCCTGCTCAAGAACGAATACGAGGACAACATGACGGTCGAGCAGGCGCTCAAGTTCGTGGTCAAGGTCATGGGCAAGACCATGGACACGACCGCCCCCACGGCCGAGAAGCTCGAGTTCACGACCGTCACGCGCGACGCGGCCACGGGCAAGATCGTGCACCGACAGCTGACGGCACAGGAGACGGAGACGCTGCTGAGCGAGGCAGAGGCCGCGAACGCATCATCGGGCGACATGTAAGGCCTCTCACGAGCCGTAATGCTAGCTTGTTGCATTTCCCAATGGACGTTTGACGCTGCGGAATGAAAATGAGTGAGTCGATCAAGCAAGAGCGACCAGAGAAACAGAGAAACAGCCTACACCGCTTGCTAGTACAGACAGCTCCATTTGAAATTTTCATTTGTCTTGCTATGAACTGCTGCCGCCTGCGATGCCGCTGTGCAGCGAGTCCAAATGCTTGTTGATGGAGCTGGACGCACTGTCTTGTATCCTACTGCCGCAGCTGGACAGATCCGAGCCGCATATCCAGAATGTGATCACGACTGCCAGCAGACACACGAGCACGCTGACGATGATGGCGTACTTCATGTTCTTCCACCAGTAGACGTTCTTGAGATCGGTCGCGGCCTTTTTGTACGTGTGCGCGTCATGTTCCAGCTTGTCAGTGCGCAACACCAGCAGATCGATCTTCTCGCCTCGCTCCATCAGCTGCACTCATACAAATCCTTAGACTCGGCATGGCTTCCGCATCCGGGTATGTGAATTACCTGGTTCACGTTATCGATCATCATCTGCTTGATTCTCTCCGTGCGTTGCCGCGCCTGGAAGAGCGATCTATTTAGCCCACTAAGCAGCACAAGTGAAGCTTTATGCGAACGCACCTGCGCCATGAGCCCATCGATCTTGTAGTTGTCATACTTCTTCATGAGCGACGCGAGCGTCGGATTAAACGCCGAGAGACTGAACGCGATCGCGGTCTTGGCCTGCTCCTCGTACTGGCGCAAGAACTCGCTCTGCACCTCCTTGAGCATTGTGATCGCGACGTCCACGTGCACTTGGCTCTCGGCCAAGCACACGAACGTCAGCGTGTCGTGGGTGAGGAAGAAGAAGTTGTACTCGTCGTTGTACCTCTCCACACCGCGGGTCTCCGCCTTTTGCTCGATCTGCTGGAGCACGACTCGTGTGACCGTGGGGAAGTTGCCGCCCATCTCGGTGTATTCGCACAGCACCTGCTGCTGCCGCGACACCAGCGCATAGACAATGGACATACTGCCGATGGATTCGCCTTCGCTGGTCGTTCCCGAGTCAAGTCAAGGTCGCGCGCCTCTTGAGGATATGGAGCCCCACATTTGACCAATCGCATGGATTCACGTCTTGGATTGGCTCAAATCATGCCATTCGGTTGTGATTCCCATCATTCGGCCATCATGGCGCGCGCACTCGTGATGCTCATGGCGGTGGGCTGCCTTTTCTGCCTTGGGGCGTCGACTTCCTCTCCACCTACCACCTCAAGTGACGCTAGAACGCAGGAGAGGGAGGTGTGCTCATCGCTATCTGGTCCATTCTGTCGCCATTTGGGCGCCATGGACTCCTTCGCCGACTACATGACACCCATCGCGGTTCCCTCAAACGAAGAGTCAGACCAGAATGAGGATGGCGAGAAGCGCTGCTTCTTCCAGCGGTTCGCACGGAGCTGGATGGACAGCGGCGGCGACGCGAACGACATCATGAGCCAGACCGTGACCAGCGTGGAGGAATGCGAGCAGCTCTGCTGCGACCACGCAGAGTGCGTCTCGTACACGCTCTGGAAGAGCAACACGTGCTTCTTGCGAGCGCAGCGCAACCAGCCGCGCCAAGACAAGAACTCCTTCACGGGCTACCGACTGGCATAGCGTTTCCTTAGCGGCAGCATGAAGCGATCAATAGAGTCGGCCGTTTAGTTGTTTCGCTTTCGGTATTTTGCGCGCACTGCCAGTGCCACTTGAGTTGAAGTTGCCGTTCCAGACGCAGAAGCATCAGCGGAAGAATGAGCGCGCGTCCATGGCAGCCGCTTCCACGCGAAGAGGTGGCGTATGCGGCAGTGACGGCGTGCGGATGAACCATGAAGCAGCTAAGGGTCATGCGATGGTCGCGTTCGCTGCAGGTGATGAGGCGAATTGAAGCGCTAACGGCGCAGTTCCTGGACGCTCTCGAGGTGCGTGGAATTGTAGATTATATCGACAATGCTATGGTATACTTCGTAGTATTAAATGCGTTTGGTTTGATGAAGACTGGATGTATCATTGATATGGAAGCGGTATGTGAGGCCGGCCGTCAAGATGACATCTTTTGGATCGCGTTTATTTGACTGCTGCTGCTGCTAGCTCAATCGCACTACAGCTGCAATGACCTTCAGTCATGAACACCAGCGAGTGGTTCATAGTAACGATAAGCGCATGATCAAGATGGTACGTACTGCGTTAGGTAGAGGATCGATGCAGTTAGTTTACTAAAAGCTGCTTTCCTTGGCCAGAATCGAAATGGAGCGCGCAAGTACACTGCGATATGGCTCATTTTGCAAACAGCGTATGCACTCTTGTCGGAACAAAAGACAGTAACCCAGGTAACATGCGTTGCGCGCACTTGCATTGGTAATCACTAGTTATTTACAATCGTACGACTGCAGAGAGAAATCTACTACTTGCATCCATTTTTCAGTGGCCAGCAAGAAGCAGATGAAGCGATTCTAGGTAGTTCAAAATGTGCTTACGCAACAAAATATTCATCTAGATCATTAATCAGTAAGCATGAATGTGCGTTCTAGATGCCGGAAGTATCTTGGGAGTGCCGCGTGGAAGCATGAATATTGTTGGCGCTACGAAAGGTTGCTTCACTGGGTCACTACGTATTCTGGTAGGAAACATTCCAATAATTCGGAAATGGAAATATGAAGCTTGCAAAATGCATGCGCTAGAATGAAGGCCAGTGGATTAGCTTCAACAATGGTGAAGAGAATTCCATTACGCAGCGGTTGTTGCAGCTATCCCCACAAGAAATGTACGTACAATACTAAAACAACAGGACAGAGCCGCAGCATCGGAATATCAATATCCTCGTTTGGCCAGAACAAGCGATGCTCAGTGCATCATTGTAGTCGAAAAAGATGGTCAGTAAATTGGATTTGACTGTACGACAACCGATTTTTAGCTTGGATTTGCTAACAGAAATTGCAGGCATATTTAATCGTCTAAGGTTGATCACAGCCTGAAAAAATGAATTCCATTCGCACTAATTATTTCGTACAATATTTAGAGAAGACAAATTTGGAGAACGAGTACCAAGTATACTGATCACTGGTAGAGGGTTTCCAGATCTGTCCACTCGGTTAGTTAAATATGTATGCTACCGTTTGCTTGTCTGACTTTACTGTGATATAGAGCTTTTGTCAGTCTTTTGAGTGGGGCACTGGGTATTCCAGTATTTGGTCTATGCGACTGCAATCCTTTTGGGCTTTCCATTATGGTACGTGACTATTGCCCCTTGATTTGTAGAGTACTGGTAATATTTAATATTTTCACTGAACTACGAGTAGCTCACATACAAACTCGGCTCAGCTCGAATGCCTCTGGAAACTCAATATTACAGTGAGGGGAAAATTTCCAGCTTGTGGCACCGCAATGTCTACGTTCTAACCTTTTTCAGCTGTCGATATCAAATGGATTGGCCTTCGACCAACTGAAATAGCAGAGATCGGTCTCCCTCCAAGCGTGTTCAAACCCCTTACTCGGAAAGACACGTCAACGGCAAATTCTCTGCTACGGTCACCATTTGTCCAGGTAATTTGTCGATCCATATTGTTGTTGATCGTTCACTCTTTCACACCCTTGTTTTTTATCCGGTAGAGTCACCCTGAATATCTGGAAGAGGTGAAAATGTGGGTCGGTGATGGGCTTCCGTGGAAGATTGAGCTAGAAGCAATGCATTTTCTCGGATTTGGTTTCCTGTCGTCATATCTAGAGCGATGCATTATCGAAAGTAACTTTCTATGAATCGATTCAAAAACAAACAAAAAGGCAAAAGGTAATGCAATGTTGTGAAACAAAAATATTGTTGTATCATAACTATACGATGAGATTGTGGTTGACATAGTCAACGAAGACACCGCGGATCCAGAAGTTGACCACAACAGCTAGTAGAATGGAGATCGGCAGAGCAGGAAGTGCCTTTTTGTAGATGCCGAGTAGGAACAATGTACCTCCAAGACCCTGCAGCATCAATCAAGTGAGTAAAACTGATAGCAAAGTATATTTGTGGGTGTTGTGCGTACCATCAATATCGAAACAAGGCATCCAACCATTGCTGAGAAGTCGTACATTGCCGCTCGTGAGACTAGTACACTGTAGAAAACGAAGTCGCCCAATCCAAGCTTGATCGTGCTGTCTTCTTCTTCTAGGACGAAACAGCCACAAAACACAACTCAGTTGAGAGTTCATGGAAGCACAACCATTGCAAGGACAGGGCAATTCGTACCTCCTTCGGCAAGGTATTTCTGATGTAAGTCGTGCCAGAGTTGTGCTTCACGTCCTCGGTACTGCTCGATAATCTTGTCAACTCGTGCGATAGCAGGCGGATTGTAATGCGTATAGAATTGCACTAATCGCTCACGCAAGATCTTTTCACGTTCGGCGGTTCCTGTCCTTTGTGAGGATGGCGAGGCCGACGGTGTTGATTTCTCTACAAGCTGGTGTTCACGAGGCGAGCCCAAGCGAAGCGGAATCTCTTCTTCGCACTGGTAATATATGTTTGCCAGTGGGGGTGACGGTGATTGGTTGTTCGCCTGAGTTGATCCCGAATGATCTCGCTTAATCTCCGCCTCGTAGAGCAATCCTATGCAAATCAAGTCTTTTCATGAGCATGAAAAATAATATGGATTGTATCGCGTAACTCTTACCAGGTAAAGGCCGGCCTTCTTGCTGCACCAAATGCACCAGCCACTTCAGCGGTCCACAAGGAGTCAATACAGCACAGAGATCGTAGAAGGCAAGCACAACGACCAAAGCCCACGTGCTCCACTCTGGAAACTGTCCTAGCTGCCATGCCATGATGACCGACGTGATCACGAGGTAGAACTGCGCAACGCCTGTAGAGATGCCCTTCTGGTAGAAAATGGCGATCACGCCCACGACCGCGAAGTTGTACATGGCGAACATCATGGAGAAAATGTCAACTGGGATCTGCAGCCGTTCAATCACGATCCGGAGGATATTCCCGCCCAGCATGCCGAGCAGCATGGCTGATGAAAACATCATATAGCCAATCAGGAGCTACAAGCAGCATCCAATGGCACATTGCAAGAGGTGAGCTCCAACATCTAATGCACTTCAAGCGCAAAGCAACGCACCTTCGTCATGTTGAACTTGTAGCAGCAAACAATGGTGAAGGTCGCGATCAGGAAGAAGGACACGATCGCGAGCGCGTTGATCATGGCTTCGCCAAACTTGGTCTCCGCCGAAGCACCAGCGTCACTGTCGGGTCCATAAATTAAATACGTGCTGGACAAGACAACAAGATCGATCGTTAGTTCTTGCACGATCGCACGGGTTCATGACCAAGGCGTACTTTGCCAGAGCTGCCGCCGTCGCAGGATCCACGACGTTCAACGACACCACACTAAGAGATCATTCAAGGAGTGAGGCCAAAGCCACGCGCAAGAAGCCACAGAGCGAGCAAGGACGGCTTTACCTCGCCAGCAGCATGGTCGCCGTCACAGGCCACACGACGGCCGAGAACGAGCCGATGGAGTGCAGTAGCTCCTCGTGCGTGAAGCTGTCATCGTCGTCAGCCGCCTCGTCCGAGCGGTCCTGCGGCGGGATGAGCTGCTCGCGCACGTCGTCATCAACCGTGAGCGTCGCCACGGAGGCCTCGGCGTCGCCATTGCGCGGAGAGCGGCGCATCTTGACGTGTGATGCTTTTGGCAGGGGCTAAAAACAGAAACCTTCGCGCAACCTTCCGACCACATCCGCCACCTTGAACCTGAGAATGGAAATGGCTGCATCTTCTGCACTGGAGCGCAAGCTCAGAGCTCGGCCGGATCGCCAATGGCTGCACAAGGTAAGTGGAAATCAACCAGCTGCCTGGCATGAATGACCTACGCTGAAGGATGGTTGTTGCACGAAGCGGTCGATCCTGAAAGCTGCAGGGACGCTGGTGCAATGCCAAATGGCTTCGGGAGAGCAGAACTGGGACTGGCGAAAGGTGCGCTCTTCGTATATCGCTCGCTATCCATATATTCACGCTGAGTCTCTACTGCTGCTACTAGCAGACTTGCGACGTGCGAGACGTGTGGAAGATCGCCTCAGGCTACGGAGTTGAGGTGTTGCTCACTTCCAATGAGCAGCTCGTTCGCTTCGGAGACTTTCAGCCGGTCGAGTACGAGCAGGTACGACTACGTAAGCGTAACCAGAAGCGACGTTACGCTCATGACAGCAGTCGAGAATCCAAAATGCTGCCACCACGCGATGTGAATATGATTCTCGAGGCGAATTACCCACGAGATCAAACGTCATGCATCCCCATCAGCGTACCCACTGGCCATCGCGTACGTCAGATCGCGTGCGGATTGAGTCACTGCGCTGTCATCACGGAGAGTGATGTGGGCATACTCTCTCTGCTCACAATGGGTCACGGCCTATATGGGCAACTTGGTCTCGGGGAAATCGTGCATGCACCAAGCCTCACGCCCTTGACTTCATCTCCAGAGCTGTTACTGGAGATAATAGCGATTGGCTCAAATGACGGGATAGCACTTCGTTGTGGACCATTTGCAACGAGCCTCCTCATCAGGAATACTTCAAGCGTCTGGTACTGGGGCTTACTTCCATGTGCAGACTCACCAACGAAGCTGAGTGTCCAAGATGAGCCCACGCTGTTCCCATGGATCGATCCAAGCGTCAGAGTCACAGATATCGCAATGGGGATGGAGCATCTGACTCTACTCTCGACGACTGGCAGCGTTTTCACATGGGGGATCGGATATGAAGGACAGCTTGGACTGGAGCTCACTGTTCGTGAAAATGCGCATCAAAGTGCCAGGCAGGTGCAGTTTTATGATGCGAATGTGAAAGTGGAATCAATTTCAAGCGGGTGGTACCACAACGTGGCAATTTCTACTGATAAAAGAGTGTTTGCTTGGGGCAGCAACCGCTACGGTGCGTGTGGTGCAGCGACGAAATTTGTCGAGTACTTCCATCCTGTCCTTGTGGCGCTGCCACCCAATTTGAAAAAGGATTTATCAAGCAAATGGAGTGTGCATTGCTGCGGACACACCTCGGGTTTGCTTGCGAAACGAAGTTATGGAGCTGTTCAAAGAATGCTTGTGTGGGGAGTGTACTCCAACAAACACGCGTCGCTTTTACCTGTGGAAGCTGGAGGATTATCGTTGTTCTATCAAGATTTTGTGCACGCTCAAGTCGGATTTGGGTGCGTTCGATGGATTGTCCAGCACCACGAAGCGAACAAGGCTGAAACCCCGCTATTCCAGCTGACATCTGACTGTTCATCACCGTTGGTCAATGCAGTCCGAACTTTCTACTGTGAATCTGACGAGACAGTGACGCTGCCATTGAAAATAGTTCCAGGGTTTGAGGCTAGCGAGCCATTCGTGCTCGACATCAACGATGTAATAATTCTGTCGCTTCCAACAGCTAAAGCATGCCATACTGCGTCAACAAAGGCTAAGTGCAGAGTACGCACTATCGAAACAGAAAACTCAAGCGATGGCGCTGGAGTGATAGTCGAAATTGACCCTATGTGCGAAGGCGAATACTGTATTCAAGTTGCTATCAACGGTTTATTTGTGCTGGGGTTTCCCATGAATTTGAACGTTAGCGCAAAGAGTTCCAATACGAGCGTTATCAGGGAACCAACTGTCGATCTAATTGAAATTGTTGGTATCAGCGTCACCGACCGGAGTTCGTCTGAGAAGTCCTCCTTGGTAAATTTGCGCTGGTTTGGCATGAAATCCCGCCGACTTCGTGTCACGAGCGCAGATGAGTTGGTGATTCTTGCACGAGTGAGTACGGATTGCTTTTTGCGAATGGAATGTCACGGAGATGACGTCCATTCGAGAGCCATTCCGTTGATTCCACTCACGAGTAATTCATGCAGTGCACAGTTTGTGCTTGCGGTGTTCAGTTTCCCAATCCCAGCTTCCTACGATGTAGCAATTGTATCTAGTGATTTGCCAAATGATCAGCGCAATTTGCTGCACGTAGACTGTTGTGCGCCGGAGCGAGAGTTGAAAAACGTGGTGCTTGCTCACAAAAGAATCGTGGACAGATATTTTGCCTCTGCTTTCTCGATGAAAAGCCCGGTTTCTGCGAAGTTCGCGCTCTTCATGTCGTCTCTGCTGAATCACGAGGCATTGCGCCTTGTAGTAGCACGCTCTCCATGGATCGGAGTCGATCCGGAGTCCGATTTTGATCTTGATCGCTTTGCTCATGAGCAACAGACCCTGAAGACTTCTAACGACCCATTTGTGCTCTGGAATTCAATACTGGGTAATAGCTTTGACAACAGTCACGCGAACGAGAAGGACATATTGACTGGCTGTACACTTGATGAATTGATGCCTACTTGGCTCACGACCGTTGGAAATGTCTGCTATGCACCATTTAAGACGCTAGTGAATGGAGACACACAGGATACTTCTTCACCGAACACGTCAATAGAACAAGCAAAGGATTGCCTGCAAGAGGCAAGTGAACAGCAGAAAATCAGCCGCCAAGTGAGTCAATCTCCCTATGAATTTTTAATTCGAACGTCATCAACAATCTCCATTGGACAAACAAGCGACCTGTGCGACGATGATATCCACTCTTGGCTGGATCACCATGGCGATCTGCAATACACTCCAAGACGCCATGATGGACAGTATGCGGTTGAGATCTATCTCGATGAAATCTGCGGTATAATCGCAACCACCGTGAAAGGAAACCCGGTAGCTCTTTGGAAACGACAGCTCCATGCAACTCTGTGGTCTCTCGTTGACGCTCACGATGTCAGCATGGCAGGTTTGTTCCATTTTCTAGCGGCTTGGGAAAACGCCGACAGCGATACCGAGCCGACGATCACGTATCAGAGCTTTGTGAGGCAAACGCAAGCGCTGGGCTTTGGAAGATCCATGGCCAAGCAGCAATGGTACGCGCTGTTTGTAAATCTCCAGTCCATGTCCCTCACAGCACGTTCGACTATCCCGCTGCACGTCTTTCGCACCTTTCTGGTCGATCCGTTCCATGAGGTAAACACATCGCTACTTGTCCGTTACGCTACTTACTCTTACATCGTCCAGGCGTCCTGTTGACGTGCATTTGCGTTGCCAACAGATCTTTTGGAAGCAGTATCTTCGCAGCATTAAATCGCGTTCCGCGTCGCTAGAGGCGTGCACACAATTGGTTTTGCAGTATGTTGGTGCATGGACAGATGAACGGGCGGGCTGCATTCCGTGGAAAGACCTTGCCACTCGACTGCACGTGTTTAACTTTGCACTGGTCACAAGTAGCAGCACCTCCATGTCCAAATTTATTGGCGTATCCGACTACTGTCGCTTGCTGTACCGCTTCGATGTGCACTGTGACGGCTTCATCCCGGTGAATTTGGTGGTGGAAACTATGATCTGCGGCCTTAAGTCGATGTTTGAAGAAGCACAGAGCATTCCAGAAGAGCCCCGCCCTTCCAAGCGCAAGAGTGCTGTTACCAGCAAGTGGAGGCCTGACGTGGAGAAATTCACGACAACCGATGCCGTACGCAAACTCTTTGTTGCAAGGGCCAAGGCGCAGCAGGAACGAATGCCGCCGACACTGCGCGGCAGCAAGAGTGACGCTGTTCTCGAGCTCATGAGCTCTGGAAACACCCGGCTGGCGCACATTCGAAGCCTGCCAGTCTCTCGGATGCTCCGGTAAGAATGCCGTCGTTTAATAATCGTGTTCCCATGTTACCATCGCTCGCTAATGTATCCTCTAGGGAAGGAACGTACTTTCGCCCCCAGCAGACACACGAAGCCGCAGCGATCGCAGAGCACTCGTTCTAAAGTCGACTGCTAGGGGTGTGCTTGTATCCACGAAGTCGCAGACGGCTGATGCCACCATCAGGGAACATCTCCAGCTTCACGTAGTTCACGCCACCCGGGATCACGTTCACCTCGTTCTTGGTCACCGAGAAATACTGCTGCGCATGAGCCACAAGCTTTATCTGCGGAAGAATGGGCGTCCATTGCACCGACTCAGCCAGCACGCCTTCCTCACTGCCGTCGAATTGAGTTCCGTAGACCACGCAGCTCTCGGGAAAGTTGCCCTTGAAGTGGTTGGTGTCCACTTCGACGTCATGGATCACGCCTGGATGGCCCAGCTTGAGCACAACCCAGTCTTTACCTGCCACCTTGAGCAAGCCAGTGGCCTGATCGGCCTCTAGAATGGCTGGCCGTGTCTTCTTGCGTGCTGTCTCCCATCCGCCGGCCATCGTGAGACTACGGCCTGGTGCCAGCAGGTTCTTTGGGTGGCCGTAGTGGGCATCGTTGAAGCGAATCACGCGCCCGCCATGCTCTGCACTCACGAGATCGATCATCTGGGTGGACGGAATCTTGGACCAGTCCATGACCACGTTGCCGTAGACGCGAAGGCGAGCAATGCCGCCGTCCGGGTACATGTTGACACGCAGATGCGTCCACGGCTGTTTGCTGTCGATCTTGAACACGTTGTGACGCGTCTCGGGATAACCAGGACCGAGCTCTAGAGGCAAAGATTGGTTTTCAGATGATGTTAAACACTAGTGTAGGATAACAGAGCAGCCTCCTCTCACCTGTGAATGGCAGGATCTCGGTCCATTCCTGCGACTTGAGCTGCTCGACCAATGCGAATTCCTCAGCGGATGCACAGACGCCCATGACGCGTTCACTCGTGGCCTTTGCCGTGAGGGTTTGCAGTGCCTTGGGCCATGACGGCTGGTCGTTGTCAAAGCGCGCCGCCTGGATCGACACGCGAGGCGCGTTGTTGCCCGTGAAGAACGCCGTGTCGACATCAATAGCATCGATCGTACCTCGCAGACCCAGCTCGACAATGCACCAGTCGTGGCCCACGATGCGCTTGCGGCGCGTCTCCCATCCGTCCATCCACTTGCCAAACGTCGTGAACTTGTCGGCGATGAACACAGGCGGCTCGGACAGCAGCATGTGATGCGCTGGCGCGAACCACTCGTCAGTCGCGAACAGCACGCGGCCGCCAAAGTCCGCGCTCGCCAGGTCGGTCAGCGAGTCGTGCGTGCTCTCAGTCATCGTATTGCCTGCTGTCTATCTCTTGGGCGAATGGCAGCTCTCTCCGTTGCCTCGTGGCGCAAGTGCAGCTCTTCAAGTCCACCGGATCTGAATGCGAATTCGATTCGCATGCAGGATCGGAGAACCAGCTGGCCGATGACGCTGTCGACGTCACGCAGCCTTTCGTACTTTAATCAATCTTTACAGTACGGGACTCATGGCCTCCATCCTCATGATCGCACGTTGAAGTCGTTCACCTGGTGAATCCAACGGCTCCAGAGAAGGGAGAAAGAGGTTTCCCTCGGTGCACTGTGTGGCGGGAGTGCAGCGACTCTTCAAGCGCGTGGTCATTCGCTTTCGTTGCGAAAACAGTTGTGCCATGAAAGCAGTGGACGCCGCATGAGACGTGAGCCCATGGGATCAGGCAGCAGCCGGTAAGGGGACACTCATGCTTCCAGTGCGCGGGAAAACGCCTGGAAGGAACATCGGCATACGCACGCGTACAGTACTGCCAATTGATCCCTCAATGGACTTGAAGCCATTTCCCACACGCTTCTCTTCAAGCAGCACCGTCGCTCTCTCACTGTAAATTCCTCACTTGTGTTGTCGTTCCCCGAGGTTTTTTCCCAGCCAATCCACAATCCATCGCAACCTCTTAGTCGTGCATCATGTATTATAACACATCCACACAATACTCTCTCCAGGACACGTCATGGGCTTCAAGACTCACGGTCTCTATCTGAATGTCTCACCCAAGGCAACCGCGTCATGAGAAAAGAGAGCGTTCATCCCCAGACCTGGCGACCGCTCGCGACAGAGCGGTTTCTCGGCATTTTGCCGTTCCATAAAGGAGGTTTTTTTCCTCCACTCGTAGTGAAAAACCTCACCTAGCAGCAGCGTGAGGAAAAACCTCGCGCCAGATACGCTCCCAAAAGCGCGCGCTCGAAAAGAAAGAAAAACCGAAAGCGCGCGAGCCGAGAGCGCAGGCGAGCCGCCTCCGGGGCGAAGAACCGATTGAGAGGCAGGCCCAGCAGAGAGACATGCAGGCCACGCAGGGGCCGCCGCCGCCGATCGCGCCGCGTCCGAAGGACGACGTGCCGTTGCGCCAGCTGTCGGTGAATCTGCTGCAGACGTACTTGGAGATCAATGCGGTGCGAAGAGGAAGAGAGAGAGAGAGAGTTGCAGAGAGAGAGAGAGAAAGGAGAGACGACTGACGATGGATGTCTGTGGCTGTGGGTGTGGCTTGTAGAACTACTACAAGCAGCAGAACCTGTTGCAGGAGCAGAGCCAGTCGAGCAAGAAGAAAGCCTCGAGCTCACAGCGCAAGAAGAGCGAGAAGGACAGTCTGTACTACAAGCTCCGTCTCGACGATGAGATCTTCAACAACCGCTACCGCGTCTCGGGCGTGCGACTCGGACGGGTAATGAGCGAACACTCCCTTCAATGCGGCTGTCTGTCTGTACTCAGGATGCGCCTCTGACTCGTTCGTTTTGCTTGGCAGGGCTCCTTTGGCGAGGTCGTAGAAGCGCTTGACATGCAGACAGGCGAGAAGGTGGCCATCAAGATCGTAAAGCGCCATCCGGACTACACGCTGCAGGCGCAGGGCGAGATCGCGACGTTTGATCTGTTGCACCAGAACTACCAGGACAGAGACCATCCAGGCCAGCGGAACATCGGTACAGACCACCTCTCTGCACGCACTCCATCCATGGACATTGGGACTGAGCTCTAACGTGATCTCTTGCCCATGCTCACAGTACAACTGCGGGACGCCTTCATGCACCAGGAGCACCAGTGTCTGGTCTTTGAGCGACTCAACATCAACTTGTACGAAGTCAGTCGCAAATTGAACTACAAAGGCATGGGTCTTAAGCTGATCGCCAAGATCACCGGCCAGATCGTGCAGGTAATTCGTGATCCTGATGAGACGGAGCAGTGTGCAACTGGTCCCTTACTGTGTACCACTCTTTCTCTTCGCCATGTGGCATGACCAGGCCTTGAGTTATCTTGCGCTCCCAAGTGTGAACGTCATCCATTGTGATTTAAAGCCAGAGAACATTCTGCTGGTGCAGTCCAATCGCCATCAGCTGAAGATCATTGACTTTGGCAGCTCCTATCATCCGGAAAAGAATGTACGTCCATCAGGAGTCGGAGACGTTTCGCTCGTGGAGTGATTGATACTCATGTGAACGATCTTCTGTACAGACTGCCAAGCAAAAATATGTACAAAGCCGATTCTACCGATCACCAGAAGTGATTTTGGGCATGAAATACACACCAGCTATTGATATGTGGAGCCTCGGATGCATCCTGGTACGGTCTGGCCTGTTCTTCACTCAACGAACTGGTTTTCTCACTGTTCTTTTGCCATGCATGCATGATCTGTAGGTGGAAATGCACACCGGCAAAGTCCTCTTCTCTGGTGCTGACCAGTACGATATGCTCCGACGGATGATCCATGTTCTGGGTATGCCTCCTCGTGAGGTTCTGATGCAGTCGCCGGCAAGTGCACGCCGAGAATTCTTCGACGAATATGTGATTACCGAAAACGGAGTGCGAGTGATTGATTTCCGACTCAAAGTGCGCAAACCGATGCCTTTGAAATACGACGGCCGAGTGAGTAGACTGCTTTATTTTCTCCTGCAAATATTCGCTAGTTCAATGTTGACGGTTTATCTTGTTCAACTGCAGCCAATTGATGCGCCAATTAGCCTGGCAGAAATCCTTGGAGTAAACTCGGGTGGTCCAGACGGAGATCGACAGAATAAGCGCCATCATTCACGCCAAGATTATCACCTGCTCCTTGATCTATTGCAGAGAATGCTGGATTACAAGTAAGTTAACCCTTGCCATGCTTTAATTGGAACTCAGCTGGTGGGACTCACATGTGAATTAATTTACTGTTAGTCCTGAGACACGAATTACTCCCGCAGAAGTGCTGCAGCATCCATTCTTGGCAAGTTTCCAGCAGGTACCTGGGATCTTAATGCATGAATCACTCGTGTTGGTATCGTCATTCATCGTATTTGCTTCTGATAAATGTAGAAGGAAGTCGAGCGGCTGCAGTCCATGCGACTTACTGCCATGCGAGAAGGCCAAAACGAAGGTCACCTGGCATTCCAAGGTGTCGATACTCAAGGTACTCGCATCAAACGGCGGCGAATCAACGATGCTTCGCGCCTGGACGACCATTGAACGACGCACATGCGTCGGGATGCCATCGCGCGCTCGGCAGATACATGTAGTCCAAGGACCGCTGTCTGGATGGAGCGCAAGTTCTTCCAACGAACGCCCAGCGCGCGCCATGACGCAGTCGCTGCCTTGAGAAAGCAGCGATCTGTGGTGTACAATAACCCACTTTCTATCTCGAAATCTCGCCCCCGTGGTGCCACCGGCAGTACCAGCACCTTTGCATTACCAAGGAAGGATGCATTGCAACGCAGAATCGACGATGACACAAGGTGGCGCTATTCTCAAGCAAGCAGCATGGCAAGTTCAGGTCAGGGTGACCAACTCGCTTCGCTCGCGAATTTGTCCACACAGCACCAGACAGCGAGCGCTATCAGCCCGCTCTCACCCTGTGCAACCGCATCAACCAGTATGCAATCGCTTGGCTGGCTCCTTGCAACTCGCGCCTCATCGGTGTCTCTCGGTGTTGCGTTCGCTCGCACCCGACGCTATTAATTAGTTTATTTCCCAGCAGCAGCAGCGGACAGTTAAGAGTCTCAAGTATCAATCGTAATAGAAGTTCCGCCATCCTACGAGAGAGCTTGACCTGTTCTGCATTGCGTAGACCTGCACCAGACGAAGAGAGACTGAAGACGACACCAAATGCGAGTAGAAGGCAACAAGTCTGGCCGAGAGAAGCCCTCAGAGGAGACCCACGACGCTGACCATTGGCATTAGCTTCCCTTAGTTAAGCGTACAAGCTGCAGAAGGTTGGAGTTCTTGAGCGATACGGCTTAGTTCTCGCCCTGGCGCTTGAGGTAGTCCAGGAGGACGTTGAGGGCGTGGGATTCCTCACCGAAGTCGGTCACGACGGCGCACGAGGTGGAGACGACCTTGCGGGCCTCGCCTTCGGCGTCGATCTTGCACAGACCGCACCACTCGCCGAGCTGCTTGCCCGAGGGGACGAGGATGAGGTTCACGCCGTGCTCCTCGCACAGAGCGCGGACGAGCTTGGAGTAGCTGGGCTCGTCGCAGTCCTGGGCCAGGCAGCACAGACGGGCGCGACGCGAGTCGAGGGCCTTGGCAGCCTCGTGGAGACCGCGCTTGAGGCCGTCGTGGATGAGGGCCTTCTTGAGCACCTCCTTGAGGGCGTCCATCTCGCCCAGTTCCTTGGGGACTTCAACAACAACTTCCTCAGCCGACATTCTTCTTAATTGGGATAAAGGTAATGGGAGTCCTCGGAAGAGCTTGCTTTCTTAACTGTGCCCTTGAAATCGCTGCCGCCGCCGATTTGACTGGTGCCCACGCGACTTTGCGTGTCATGCTGTTTTATACATATACATGTGTTTTTTATTCACTTTAGTGACGTTGGTGTAGACTATTGATTTACGTTATCCTCGCTTTTGTGACGATGCTGTGCTTTTTGTGACATTCCGGAAGAGATGCAGCTGACCGTCGAAGCTGCTGGTGACAAGAGTCTCTGGGTCTCGTGGATGGAATTCAGCTGCCAGACAGGGCATTGAGGGGCTATAGAGCTGTCGTTGGGTCAATATGCTGCGTGAGCTCGTCTGGTAGACAAAAAGCTGTCCATTAGCGTCGCCAGAGGCCAGGAACTCGCCGTCATGTGCGCTGAAGCTGCATTGGATGGAGTACCCAGCCACTTGGTGGCCGCCCTGGAAGACACGCGGTCTGGACTTGTTCTTGCTCGCATACAGGCGCTTGTATGGAGCTGTGGCAGCGTAGAGACTGGCGTAGTCGCTGCTGCATTGCGCCACAAAGTAGCGATTGCTTGGGTGCAGACGGAGACACGAGTGCGCCATGAAATCCAGATCCAATCGATCAAACAGCAGCGTCGATGAGTGAAAGTCCCACACCAGCAGCGTCTGGTTACTCGCATCACGCGTCTTGATCCCAGAGCTGGATACGAATCGATTGCCTTCGGGCAGGAAGAGCAGGTCGTGGACGTCAGCGAACGAGCTCTTGTAGACCGACGCGATCGTGTCTGGCCGAGTGCGGAGATCTCGGCGATAGATCCGGCCCTTGTCGCCGCCAATTAGCATGAGATCCGGATCGGTCGGATGCATGCAGACACTGGTGACGCACTCGTCTTGGTCGTGTTCAAAGCGCTGGAGCACAGTCGCAGTCTCCAGGTCCGTTTGCAGCACTTGGTGGTCAAAGCCGCCGCTGAGGATCTGCCGACCGTCGAGCGTCCACTTGGCGCTCTTCACTCCGTTGATGTGATGCTGGAGCACTCGTACACTCGACACAGTAGCGGAGTCATGACGCCAGACGCGTACGGAGCTGTCCATGGACGCAGAGAGGAAGAGTCTGGGGGCCTGGGCATTCCACTGGACGCAATGCACTGGTCCAGAATGGCCGCTTGGCAATCGCATCTGAGCTTGCAAAGCGGATTTGTTCTTCTCCAGTGCAGGTACAAACAACGAGCTCAGGTCTTGCATCTGCTCTTGTGGCTTGGGTCTTGCTGCATGGTCGTCCAGCTTTTGCTTCTTGGCCACAAACGGTCGGAAGGCAAAGCCATTGGTCTCCGTCGGCTGCAAAGGCGCGTGCGTCGCTCTCTTTGCACGTTCCGCAAAGCGTTGAGCGATGGTCTGCTTCTTCCTCTCCAGCTCCTCCGTCGCCAACTGCTGCTGTAGCTGCTGCCTGGCATCTCCATGGACTGGAGAGCTCTCCTCTTCCTCTGACGACGACGCGTAGTTGGTCTGGAGCAAGTCCATGAAGGGAGGGGAAATCTGATTCTATCATCGACTCAGAACTGATCCAGAGGTGCAACAGCGGAATGCACTCCTCACTGAGGAACGTCAAAGATCAAGTCGCCGACAGAGGAAGACGAGAGAAGCATGGCGACGCCGCGGCCGAGTGTGGACTGGGACGCGATCGAGGACCACCCGCTGGTGCGCAAGAGTCTGATGCAGCGCATCAAGGAGGACCCGCTGGTGCCCCTGGGCTGCCTGGCCACGACGCTCGTGCTGCTGGGCGGCCTCGGCACGTTCACGCGCGGCCAGTCCAAGCTCGGCAACAAGTTCATGCAGGCGCGCGTGGTGGCGCAGACCGCCACGGTGTTTGCAGTGGCCGGCGGCGCGTACTTCACGTCGCAGGGCAAGAAGGAGCAGCGCAAGAAGCCGTTCGAGGAGCGCCTCAAGATCGAGCTCCGCGGCGATGAGCCCTCGACGCGCCGTTGGTGAAATGAATTAATGAATATGACGAGCTACGAAGAGATATGATTGGTCGATAACCCCAATAACGTGTTTGATTGGTTGAAAAGAAACCACAGTCCGAAACGACGCGATCCGTCAGAACCAGAGAAGCAATAGAGGAAGGATGAATGGGTATCTGCAGCGCAAGTGCCGGTCGGAGCAGCAGCTCATGAACGAGCTCAGCAAGCTGCTGCTGGCCAAGGACTACGCCAGCAAGAAGATGGGCGAGCTGCTCAAGGAGCTCGCGTTCTTCTACGTGAACCCGGCGCAGCGGCTGCCGCACTCGGTACTCAAGGACCTGTGCGCGCTGCTGGGCAATCTCAAAGACAAGAAGGAAGACCTGCGGCTCGCGCGGATCGTGCTCTGCTTCCTCTCGACGCTCATCCTGCAGTATGAGCGCGTGCAGCTGGCCTCGGGCGCTGCCGCTGTGCGCACAGCCACACGCACGCAGAGCGCGGAGCTCACGACAGCGCTCATGACGAGTCTGCTCAAGACCATGGAGACATCAGAGCTCAACCACGCGAGTCTGCCGCGCCAGTGCACGAGCCTCAAGATGTACGCGCACCTGTGCCGCATCTTCCACAAGACGGACGCGCTGCTGCTGCGAACCAGGCCCTTGTTGCAGAAATCGCCCGTGTGGGGCGTGCTCTCGGGCGATCGCAAGATCATGACGAGCGTCATGGGCAAGAAAGAGTTCCCGGCGCAGCTCGCGGCCATCGGAGCCGCCATGCACGGCATTCGCTTCCATCTGGACGTGGACGAGCAGCTCTCGATGCTCGAGACGCTCCTCCAGGCGGCGTTCCTGCCCAACTGCATCGCTTCTCGGCATGCGGCCGCGACGCTGCTCTCGCTGTTTGAGACATCGACGCAATGCGCCACGAGCGTTGTCAAGGCCTTGGAGTGGTATCTCATGAAGTTCCGTCCCACGTCGTTGCGTGTGGGCGATGTGCTGGCCACGACGTATCTGCTTCGGCTGTGCGGTCAGATCAGTCGTCTGCCTGTGAACGACGAGCCGTCGTCTTCGGCTTCGATCAAAGACTCCAGCAACCAGCGCGTGGCCTCCAATTCGGCTGCGTCCAATCTGCTGGACTTCTCGTTCGACATGCCGATCTCCGTGCCCGTCTCGATCGACAACGCGCCTCCACCGTCACCCTTACCGTCGCCGGTCGCGAGGCAGCGCAAACGGCTTGAAGGCGTGGCGGCGCCCAGTGCGCTGGTGCTTCGCCTCAAGGACTGGTTCCTGGACATTCTCGTCAGCCCCGAGGCTTGTGGACCGCTGCAAAAGTCGACGCCCTTTGTGCTCGTGGCCATGGAGGAGGCCGTGAAGGAGATCGACGCGGATGCCTGCGTGATGAAGGCGCGTGGCAACACCGGCACTGTGTTTGAGATCGTGGCTTCGATCCTGATGAGACTGCTGGGCGAGGGCGAGAAGAACGTCGTGCTTCTGCATCGGCTCTGTCGAGTCGTACAGCTCATCGCCGAGTGTCTGGATGGCGCGGTGCTTCAACTCACAGGTCCAACCCATCAACCGCAGTTTCTGGACGCCATTACGGACAAGATCGGAACGTTTACTGCACACAGCAACGCGTTCATCGCCTGCGAAAGCCTTCGAGCCCTGGTCTGGCTGCTGCCGAGACAACTGGAGACGCCCGTTTCCTGCGCTGGTTGGGAGCTGCTCATGACTCGCCTTAATGAGCTTCCAGTGGACCATATCCATCCGGAGGCGCGTCGCACCATAGCAGAGGCGTTCTTCCATCGCGCAGTCACGAATCCGAGTCTGCATCAGCACGAAGTGGACGCTGCGATGCTGTCCAAAGGCATGCGCATCACGCTCACGTGGCTGCAGGCGTCGCCGTGTGAGTGGCATGCCGAGATGCTCGTCAAAATGTGGCACACCGCGCTGCGTAAATGTCTTGAGCCCATGGGTGGCGAAGTGTTTCAGAGCATCAACGACGTGCTCGAGTGCCATCACCAGACGATCCGAGCGACCACGGAGCTGGTGCAACAAGCCACGCTGCAGTTCCTGGGCCAGGTCGGAGTCAAGTACATTCTGCACAATGCTCGCTGGTTCCAGTCACTCACGTTGCGTCTGACGAAGCACATGCTGCTGGAGTCACGCGGAACTAGACGTCTCAGTGTGCACGTACTCACGCAGCTGCTACTTCAGACGCAGCAACATGGTAAACTCGAGATGGCGCAGCACATTTCCAGTCTGTTCCAATACCTGCAGCTGCCTCCTCAACCGGAGAAACAGCAGCAATGCGATTGCATCTTACCAACAAAGGTGCACTCGATGGCAGTGAAAGACTCCCTGGGCATTCAAGACATGCTCCTCTCTGGCTTGGAAACAAGACCTTCGTCTGCAGCACCAGCTTTCCAGCAGCCTGTCAAGCAAATGAGCTCCGCAAGCGCTTTCGATGGGATGTTTTGATCTGTGAAGCAGCAAATGGACAGTCAGTTGATCAAAACGTGAAGAAAGCAGCCAAAAAGAGATCGAAATACATTTATAAGACCACAAAACACACGGCCTCTCTCCGTGTTCCTGTCTTGGAGCTTCTCTTTTTTCGCTGGCCTCTTTCTCTTCAGTACCAGTATTATCTGCTGCATCGCAATTTTATCGGGTGCGCCACTATTGATTGGATCCTACTCAAGTTCACTTGAACGTGTTGAAATCGCGAACTTCGTTCACGATCTCGAGTGCCCGTTGCAGGAGCGTGCGCATTTCGTAGCAGTTGGATCGTCGAGCGGCGATGTCACCCGTTTCGGCTAGCAGCTCCGTCAATTTATCTTCGCGGTAGAGCGCAGAAACCAGTTCATTCTGCACGTTCTGCTTTGCATGCGCAACCATAAAGTTCATGATCGTCTTGGGCACCAAGTCCAAAAAGTTCTTGCGCACAATGTCGAAGTATGACGCCAGCAGGCTTTTAATGATCTCGGTTTCGATGCGTTCACGATCCGTTGGCTCTTCGGCGTAGCGCATGCTAACGGGCACCTGCGGGAGTTTAACGACGCCGCTCTTCGACTGTGTTCCGTCTGCCTTCTTTCCCCCCGGGAACAGGTACGACATCATTCCGTTCTCCTTCTTCTCATCTGCAGGAGGAACATTCGGCTTGCTCACAGAGCTGGAGCGACGAGGGTCTTTATTCTCCATCGCACCAGGGCCGGATGGAGCGTGGGATTCACGCTGCATCTTCTCCATCAGCTGCGCAACTGCTCGGCTGCCACCAATGAAATCCGGGTGGTTCGTGTTCACGTAGGCCAGCTCAATCTGGATCAAATTCTGCACCATGGTTTGCGTGGGCACCAGTGCGGCACGCAGCATACCGTTTACGACCTCCACAACGCGGTCGCGCAGTTCAGGGAAACGGGACAGTTCCATGGTTTCACACTGGGAGGTCACGCGCTGGAGTTCGTCAAAGACAAGATCCACGCATTGCAGACCGGGCTGCTCCAAACGCTGGATCTGACGCTTGGCCAGGATTTCAAACGACACTTCCGGCACGAAAAGCGACTGTCGAGGACCATTCGCGTTGCGGATCGTCGTGCGAATATCTTCATCGCTCAGCGTGTCAAACGGATTCACTTCCTGCAGCGACTTGGAGAAGATCTCGTTGAAAATGTAACTGATGCGGGCACCTCCGTACAATTCGTTCATTTCGACGCCGTTGAGCGCGTGATTGCGGCCGTCCAGCGAGTTGGTGAAGTTGGCGGCAAAGTGCGAGATCAGCGCCAGCAGTACGCCGCCCATTTCGGTCTTGCTCATGGATTCCGTCGGGTTGCCCATTTCGCCGAGCTCCTGGTCGAGATCCGAGACCATGCTGCTGATCTTGGACTTGATGTCGGGCAGGCAATCGCGAATGTGGTGCATGAGGATCGTGTTGAGCGTCTTGGACAGATACTGCGTGCCCATGCGCGAAGCTATGCCGCGATACGCCGGGTGGTTCTTGAAGAAGTTCTGTTCCTTGGCCAGCGATTCGCGGATCGAGAGCTGGGCGTTGATGTCGGCCTGGCTGCGGTTCACGACGCCCACGAAGCCGCGCTTGAGCGGGATGATGCGGCCCTGCAGCATGTCCATGGCGTCCGTGCCGTCGTCCATCAGATCCAGCTTGGTGAGCACGCCGATGGTGCGCTGTCCATCGGGATCGATCTCGCGCGCCATCTTGAGCGCGTCACTGTTGGCCAGATCGGTGTTGGCCGACGTCACGGCCAGAATGATCGAGTTCGGGTTGGCAATGAACTCGGTGCACATGTCGCGGATCTGCTCTTCGATGTTCACGGGCTGGTCGCCCACGGGCACCTTGGTCACGCCGGGCAGATCCACAAGCGTCAGGTTGAGCACGTAGGGCGAGAAGATGCGCAGGTTGATGGACTTGTTGGAGATGCCCTTGTTCTTGCCCGTCATGCGCTCGGTCTCCTTCTCGATCTCGCGGCGGATCTCATCGAAGTCCGTGAACTTCTGGCCGGGCAGATGCAGGAACTCGCCCCATTCTTCGGCGCCGCCCTCGGGGGCGACCACGCCGCCGCCTTCGGCCGTCGTGATCGAGCTGAGGCCTTGGCCGATGTTGTACAGCTGCAGCACAAGCGGCCGCCGCGTGACAATGCCCGTGCCTCGCGGGAGAAAGTCCTTGCCGACAATGTTCTCGAGCACGGACGACTTGCCACTGCTCTGGCTGCCGATGACGACGATCTGCGGCAGGTTGATGGGCGACTGGCCGATGGCACTGAAGACGTCCTGCAGCTTGTTGATGATGGGGATGAGCTGGTCCATTGTCTCTGGGCTACGAGGCAGCAAGCTCTCTCTCTCTCTCTTGATGCTTCTCTGCTTTGGATGCGAAAGAATCCAAAACCCAAAATGCGCGCACTCGTGAAAGGCGGGCCACGGTAAAACCTTGGCTGACCACCCGAGGTTTTTCCTCATTTCTGACGTGGGCACACTGATTTTTCAGCATGGAATCAGCCGGACTCAGATCGCATGTGGGGGTTACGCCAGCTGGGGAGGTTACGGCTTGGCTTGCAAAATATTTCGGCCAAGCCGAATAAAAAACGGCCTGATTTGGACCGGAAATTTTTCTTCTCCCTCTGTTCAAGACACACGATCAGTTTGGACAGGGACGCAAGTTGAAGCGCGCACTGGACAGACGTCACGATGGCGGAAGCAGACGATGGAGGCGGCAACATGCGGCCGTGCGGCTGCCACTACGGCCGACCCTGCACGTGCGAGATGAACCGGAAGAAGAAGGCGCATGGATCCTTCTTGGCATGTGGCGAGTGCGTCAACTGTCTGCTGAATGCGAGGACTCGAACGCGCGCAGCGAGTCGGAAACCCAGAGCATTTGGCCCTGCTTCTGGCGCCGGTGGTGCAGAAAAGACCAGCGACATGCGCAAGTGCATCCACTACGATGAGTTCCGCAATGCCATGACGTACGACTTCCTCGTGCTCGGTTCGGATTGCGTCTTTCGTATGAAGAAACCCGACTGGAGGTGAGCAGATATTGTCTTTATTAGGGTGCAGATGTGATATGTTGTCTTACTGCTGCACTTCATCTGCATGAACGAGAAGTCTCGCCAGTAAAAGCGAGTTCTACAACAAGATGCACCAGATGCGGCTCGGGTGGCTGGCGTATCAAGCGCTGGCTGTTGAGAATATGGAAGCGCTCAAGAAACAACGCAGGAAGTTCAATCGCGATCTGCTCAAAGCCAAAGAGATCCTCAAGACGCTGGATGAGCACAAGTGACTCCAATCACTCCATTTCAGCTTTGTTCATGAATGCAATCTGATAGTGGACCTTCTTGTGATGCGTAGACGTATGATGACGGCCCAAGGACGGCGTGTGACGCTTAGTGTCGAGCAATCGAACGTGGATTCCGACGTCTTTGACTCGTTTTCGAAGCAGCTTATTCCGGCAGATACATTACTACCACAAGTTCAAGAACGCCTCACGAATGTGAACGCAAGTATTGCTAAAGAGGAACGGAATATCAAGGCAGGTTCGACAGATACTCTTGGGACAAAGAGTATGATGAGTCGACTAACCAACGGTGTTGTGTAGATCATCCGTGAGCATGTCCGTGATGTTGCGATACGCAAACTTCAAATTACTGCTCGCGAATACTTTCGCCAACAACGGTGGAAAAGATTGTGGAGCGAAATCAAGGCAGATGCCAGACTTGCTGCGGCTATTGAGATTCAAAGTGTGTACAGGATGTGGCAATGCAAGAAAAAACTCGGCTTTCTTTTTTTACTGAGGCAGAATCGGCTGAGACGAAAGGCTGCCAATATCCTGAGACGATTTTTTCGGGTCATAATTCTGGCTAAGAGACTTCGTGCGACCCAATTGGAAGATGAGCTAAGGATGAAAGAGAACGAGCGAAAGAAGCGAGCTGTTCTTATGCTTGTTGCTGTGAGTGATCGAGTTGCCGTTCGTCTAGCACTCTTACAATGGAAAGAAAAGCAGCGACAAGCTACCGCAAGTGCGATGAAAAGAATTCAGGTAAGCCCGCTATTGACATCCCATTTAAATATCTTGACCTGAAAAGCTGAAGATTTTTACGTCATTTTGCAGTCGTCGGTCCGTTTTATTCAACGCATATATCGCGGGTTTCGCGATAGATTGATGCTAAAGCGTCTGAGAATACGCAAATGCTTATCTGCTCAGGTTCGAGAACATTTGGACAAGTTTATTGTTTCAGGGAATTTTTGGCGGATGATGGTGGATATCGATGCAGACTATCGCCGTTTTCAGCATGAAATAAACGAAGAAGCCACAGAGGCAAAAACGTTTATGGCGATGGTTGTTGAGAAGCGAAAGCGCGATGAGGATCAACTCATGCAAGTAAGTGTTTTATATTTTTTAATTAAAATGATGTTTACTGATGCCTCTAGGTGGATTCTTCGATGCAATAGGAATGGTTCACGGTATCGTCTCTCGAAAGTCCTGTGGTTCAAGGCATTCATCATCTTCGAAAGGCGTACAATTCAGATACAGATGACGATAGCACGCTGTCAACTAATGATTCTTCTGAAGGTTCATTATCCTATGCATTGTTGCATTCCTCATTAGCTCAAGATCTAACCGATTTAAGCCCGTCGAAGCGAAGAGATGAAGTATTTCCCAAAGACTTGCCTGCCATGTGCATCCGCAGTGCCATATCTCATGGATATGAACTAGACGAAGTGATTGCCATTATGTAGGCTGGTGCATCTGCGATGCTGTATGTAGCTACGATTACTTATGATAATATTGTCATGTACCGTAGGCGAGGCCTTCAAGCAGAAAGAAAAGACGTAGAAGATATTCAACTGGTCCTAAAGGCTCTTAAAGCACGTATCCCTCTCATGAGAAATCCGTGGAAGTCCGTTCGGAAGCTCCGAGAAGCTGCAACAAAACCCGTCATCGAGACAGTCATGAAGCCACATTCAAAGCCAATGACCAAACCAACTAGAACTGCCAAGATTGTCTCAATTGATACATCCTCCAGGTCGAATCAACCAGGACCAGCTTTCATTTCAGAAAACTTGATTGATAGTATCCCGGCGGGATTGAATGCACCTGTTGGACGATTGGTTCTGGCAGCAGCGCTGAAGTGCTTTGATCCTAATGCTAATGGCGAAGAAGGAGGGTTTACACTTCCAGAAGACTATTCAATGGATCCTTTTCAGTCCTATCTTGATTTGCAAGCACCATTGCTGAAGGTGCGTGATATCTGAAACCGTTGACCGAAGGTATATACTAAAATTTGTGCTGTTTTATACGATTCCTTTATAGCTTCGACGTGAGCAGCTAGCAATGGAAGCATCCAAACCATCTCTGAAGATACTATCTGATCATCAGTGCTTGACTGGATATGATTTGCTGTACAATGTCCGCGGTGTTAACGAACTAGTGGGATGGAAGATACCTCTGCCTTTAGCCTTGAGCATTTACAACGTCATTGAAGCAGTGCATAATCAAGGAGTGCACATGAGTAAACGACACATGCAACAGCAAGTTCGCATAAGCGCCACCTTCGAACGATTCGTGAATGCTCGAAGCCAAAAGAAGTGTATCAATCCAAGGGAATCTGAGCTCGTGATTCAACCTTCCAGCGAGGAGACTCGATTCATGAAAGAAAGAATCAAGGAAAGTCTTGAAATCAACGTTCTGGAGTTACCTGTGCAGGCATTATCGCTTCCAACCACTGACGTTCTTTTCAAGGCTGCTTTTTTGGTGTGCGATCCTGCTGTTGAAAGCCCAAATGGTCTTGGTCCTCAAAGCTACGATTTATTTCTCGAATCGCTAGTCTCGCTGCAGCTAGCAGGTGAAAATGACAAGCTAAAAGAGATGATTCGAAAGAGGATGGACCATGCGCGTATTGTAGCCAATGGTTATACCCGCGAACTTGACGGTGCTGGAATTAAGTCAGCAGAAGATATGGTGGTAAGACCGCGCTCATTTGTTCACTGTCTGCCGCTTTGAAGCTCACGTTAATGCACTACTCTGTTTTAGAAAAATACCAAGATGCTTGCGCGAGTCCTTGATACAGACTTGCTACGCAAAGTCAACGAGATCATACCCCCCTGCACGAATGTACCGGAAACATCGTACACAATATCAAAGCCACCGCTACCTGTTAAACGTCTGTTAAACAGAAAGCTGCATAGTTCAAAATGCCCTTCTCAGCTATCCCCGTTGATCAAACAAGGACAGATTGCTGTCAATAGACTTGGAGACGATATACAAGACATCAAATTTCCTAATTAGCTCAGTTCACGGGCTTGAATATGGTCATGGCCGACTCCAGAGCAGCTTCGAGAATGAACAAATGCATATGATCTTCTCCAGTGTGCGAGTGCCCTGATGGTTTCAAAACTGACGGTGGCGCATCATGAAGCTTATTGTACATACGTTTTTGAAGTCGGGTAATGATGTCGAAAATGCGTTCTTTTGTCAAATCTGAATGGATTCCAGTCGAATTTTCCTTCAGTTGTGGAAGAGCACATCGTGTGAGTTTATTCAGTGATGACAACATGACTCAAGGTTTTGTATAAGTATCGTACCTTGTCACGAATGCTCAAAAAACGGAGAAGGCTTAAGATGCTGGCAATGAGATCAGCATGAAGCACAAGATCACGCTCAGCAGCTTGGTGTAACATCTCAGACGCAAATTTTACAACCGGGCTCCCAGTCAAATCTTCAAAGCCACAAAAGTGATGAGTCAAGACGAAGATGTCAATGTGAATATGAGTAGGCAGTACACTCAGTACCTACCAGATTGTTCAGTCTGATCAGATGGTGTCGACCATGTCCGCACGACGTCGGATCGAATTTGGTCGACAAGCGCCGCAGATACATTGCCATACGGGCATTTTTTTACCAAGGGAGCGAGCACATTAAATCTATTTGCATTTGGAACAATATCAGCAATGATGATCCAGATCAACGATTTTAACATGAAAACAATACCTTTCAACCAAGAGAAGCTTCGATAACAAAACTTGCAATACACGCAGCGCGAATGAACGGTGACTTGGATCAGGAAACGAAATCATAGCACTTGTGATCGACTGAATCAAAGGCGAGAACCAATCCTGGAAGCGTAAAGCTGCATTTTTTCACAAACCAGTTGAGTTATCCAAGCATTCGAGGAATCACGAGCATGTGTTCTATCATACCTTTACTCAGCTGCAAGAACGATTTCTTTCCTTCATCCTTTGGCAAGTTTTCTGTCGAGTAGGACAAACTGTCGGCGGGGCATCGCTCTAGTACACCGAACAGTAACTCAAAGCCACGGTATCGCATCTAATAGCTCATCGAATCACAACAGCAGCAGCGTGAATTTTCTACAACATTTCCGTCAGCGTTAGCATTACTTACGAGCAAATCTGTCGTATCAAGCATGCGGTGGACGGCCGGAACCACCATGAATAGCCAAAAAAATGGAGATAAGACGATTGAGAGTCGTAGATCTTTGATCTCAACGAAGATCGAGTACGCGAACGACCCAATGCCATGGGAAGACCAAGACGCAAACTCATGTTCCTGGTTCTTCTCGAGCACGAAATATTCGAGTGCTGAGAGACCATAACGATGTATTGTGGATTCAATGATCCAAGCATCGTCTCCTTGGATAAACCTCGCGTACTCGAATTCATCTTCGTCGTCTCCGCCGTCAAGCCCATCATCACCTTCCTCAGACATAGCGCCGCCTGAGGGAAGCAGCATCCGCTCGCATTCACGCAATTCCTCTCGGAATCGAAGCGTGGAGAGAATCAGATGCGGATCAATTCTCAACTGCAGCACAAGCGCCACGATCTGCAATCTCAGCTGCTGCGGAAGCTTGAACCCGCGATCTTTTCCCAGTAAATGGAATAAATACGCCACCAAAATGGCCCGCTACAATAGCAAAATCCAACGACGAAGACGTCCATGGTGAGGTCAAATACTATCGAATATCATGAATCAACATGCTCCTACTCACCTCATTGAGTTGCTCTTGATCTTGCGTTTCCGCCGCAGCATCAATGCCATCCGGAACCAGAGGCTGCACGAACGATAAGCTCAGCTCGGTCGCCTGTGTCACTGTCAATGCGCCTGACTCTTCGTCCGTCGAGTCTTCGCCATCGTCGTAGTCAGTGACAAATGCCCATACGCGTCTCAGCACAGCAGCCAAGGCGTCTTCGAGGAACCGCGATCGCTTGCGATGCACATCTTTCAACGCTGCTCCAGAGAGAGAGATCGTTAGACCACCAGCTTACGTATCGTATCAGCCGAGCGACAGCATTGCTGGTGTGCATACCTTCGTGGATCAATGGGAAGCAGCTTGTGACGTCCTCCACGGAGCTCTTGGTCTGCAGCTCCACGAGCGCATCTAGGACAGCTTCCCGGCCCATTGAGTGCTAATCCCCAACTGCTGATTGGGCCGCTGGATCGAATAACAGCCAATCAGCACGTAATGGTATTCGCACTTAAGTGAGTTCAACACGTGCATCCTGTTCCTCCTGGCTTCTGCTGACTGCTGCGGAGAGGCCCAGAGGCTGTTTCTTGGACCGTAGTAGAGCCTCTCGTCGCTTCAGATCCAGCTCTTTCTCCAGCTCGAGGCGGATCTCGAATCGCTTGCTATTCGCAAGTGTGAGCAGTTCTTGCTGCTGACGAGCGTCGTCCTGTTTGCGGCGATAGGCTTCCAGCTCACCCATGCGCTGCAGACGAGTGCTTTCCTGGGCCAGACGTTCATTTGCCTGCTTGACATGCAAGCACAGATCGTCGATATCCTGACGCAGGCTTGTTTCCTGACTCAGAAGACGCTTCCCAGTGGAGACAGCCTCCTGAAGCTCGCGCTGTTGGTTGCGAAGTACATGGTCTGGTACTAAACCGTCTTGTGCTACCATCTTGAATTGCTGGGATACAACAACGTAGTTGGACAGTCCATGCTCCCGAAGTAGTTGCTTGTAGACGGCGTATCTCCCAAGAGTACGTTGGAGGATCCGCGCACAATGCTCTAGTCGCTTGAGGTGTTTCAAGTGTCGATACGCCTTGGAGCAATGAGAAAGCCTCTCCTTCGCACGACGCAGTCGCCAGGCTCGCTGGACAGAAAGCACCGCTTTCAGGCGGCATCGAGCTCGAATATTTCGGTACCAGCGCTGGATTCTCTTTGTGAACACGAAACTCTTTGCTTGTCGAGCGCATCTCACAGCCGAGCAAAACTTCCTCAAGATCTCAACGTATCGATAAACCTTCTGGGCTTGCAAGAAACGCCGCCATCTTGATTGAATGTGTATCGATGCCTGGTGACGAACTGTTTTGCGTATTCGCATGTAGGACAGAGTAAATCCTGCGATACTTTGCGCTGCGTTCTCTCGACGAACGATCTGTGCGTTGTGAAAGGCGTGCTTGCGCCAAACGTACTGGATATAAGTTGCCGCAACATCACGCAACTTGCGCATCATACGATACGCTTCTCGTTCTTCTTTCAGCTTTCTCAAGCGAATAGATTCTTCCAACTCACTCTTCATTTGGTCCACATAGTATTCCTGATCGCATGAGCAAAGTCACAGATACTAAAAATCCAGTCAAGATTTCAATTGCGGACTGAGTACCTGCTCGATCGCTTTCTCGCGCGCTCTGGCTTGTCTTCGCTTGGTACATTCAATCAGTCGTCTTTGTCGGGCCAACGAGTTGTCTTCGTAAAAGCGATTCTGCATAAATACCAGAAGATCATACTCAGTGGCCGGAACCAACGCCTGATTCCACAGCAAACTGCTGCAACCTACAGCAACAGTAGACGCAAACGTCGTAGAGCGTGGTCGAGAGTTCTGCCGCGTGAAACTCGCTTGCTTGTGGACCAAAAGCGCGATCGTCTCTTGGCTCATCGCTGCCTTGATCTTTCTCCGTATTCAAGCGCCGACGTTGAAATCAGCCACGAACCTACTGCAAAAATAGCCTAATTAATACTTGAGTCGTTTCGATATGATGAGGCAAGAAAAGAGAGGCTAATTTTCACGGCAATGCTGTTCGCAATCTCTTCACGAACAAGAGATGATGGCCACGCGACCACCTGCTCAAAATTGCGGCGCCGACGCGCTACGAAGAGGTAGTAGTGCCGCCTTGTCGGAGAGCGAGCCGCGGCGGCGAAAGAGCATTCGTACTAGTCTGGTGCAGCAGAAGCTTCAAACAGCTATTTCTCAGGCTGAGCAGACAACTGCAGATGAACTTGGAGCTCCCGAGCTAGACACAAGCGCCAATCAGCTCGGGTTGGTGCTCTGGAGTGAGGTACCTGGCTTGCATGCGGCTGTAAAATAATTTGTTTTGTCTTGCTACTGATTAGGAAAGTCTTCCAAAAGATAGACGATGCGAAGGTGTGGGATCGCAGCATCGTTCGATACCGAAATGATGCATCCATCATCTCGTTTGCAGACTCAGCAACAAATCCATTCGTGTACTCGCAAAGCTTCATGCCTGGAGTGCACTTTTACACGTTCCTTGCCGCAAAAGATACGTCCAGCTCAGGATCTTCGCAAGCGGGAGACAATCCAGAAAACAGCGTAGCTGATAACTCCGGCAAAGAGCTATCAACCGTCGCCAAAAAGACCCGGAGATTGCGCATTCGAGTTCCAGATACAATCGTGTACGGAGAAACCGGTCGCGCCGTTTGGCTGCATACAAACAAAGATGGTTTCGTGCAACGCAAGACGACATTTACCGACAAAGATGTGCTCGATACATTGAGTGCTTCTATGGGTGATAATGATCCAGTTTGCGTATGTAAGGAGCCCATAGTTTCCACCAGCAAGCAACCGGCAAAGCAAGAGACCGATGCCCATGCGCTTACGTACCAAGGGAATATATCACGCATCATGAGCCCAAACGAACTCAAAACGCTTCTTAGCAATGTGGCGGCAAACCGAAAATCGTACGCCATTCAAAAATTCGTAAGATGCAACGCTTCCAAAGCGTTTATCGTCCGTGCGGTGTATGAGGCAAATAAGCCAGCGTATGCCTGGATGATCAACAATATTGTGCCCTATCCAGAGAAAACAAGCTCAATTAATTTATTACCGGCGCCGACGACAACGACCAACGCTCAGGGAGCCACACCGAGAGATCCTATTCAATCGCCTTCAACTGAAACAATATCCTCACCACGATCAATTGCGGGGTCATCTATTGCTGTAACATCGACAAATTCGGCTCCAGCGGCATCGGGAGACACGATTCCCCTTGTGAATCGGTATTGCACAAGCGTTCCAGTCGACAAATCATGCACGTTTGTCAAGCTTACCGAGAGAGGCTGTGCTACAGTTTCGGAGCTCAATCTTCGGGTAAGTAGTCGTTTGTTGTGCTCTAGTATTATTCGCTCGCTAAAAGTTGGATATCATGTTCATAGATTGTCAAGTATATCGAGCATCGCCTTCGTCTCCAACTACAAAGCTTGATCGCCGATTTCGTAAGGGACGCTGACGGGCATTGGTGGCTACTACAGGTCAAAGCTTTTCGCGTCCAAAGCAAATATCACCCAGAGCGTGCGTTCTTCTTACCGCTCAATATTCGTCACATCTATCTGGGTTATCGTGACTCGCGCGTAATCGAGGACGATCACGACTCAGACGGTGGCGGTGGAGATAATTTGCATTGCAGAAACCCAGCGACATCACTCCCAAATCGCCATATCCGCAAACTCGTACAATGCAAATGCTGCCAGGCACCTTACCCAAAGAGTGAGCTGTCGTACAAGATGACTTTGAAAATGATTAACGACATGCTCATTCGGTTACGATCACGGCTCCCATACGAGAAAAAATATGCCTTCCTGGCGGCAGCCACGTCTCGAGAGCTTCCCGATGCATCGCTTGCGTACGAATCATGGAGCGTTTGCAGTTATTGCTATGCCATATACGAACGAGACCAACAGCTGCAACGGATAGAAGTGAAAGTTGCACATGCGTTGGGTCTTCCGAATCCAAAGCTTGCTCTGGACGGTTTGAGCCGTATCCAAGATGGCACGTATGAACTAGACCCGAGTACCAATGCTTCAATCTTGCCTTCTCAGTTGACGCTTTGCCGGCTCATGCTCGTACTCAACGCAATTTATGATATTCCAAGTGAGTTATACGACGCAGAGAAGCTTTTTGCAAGCGATATTTTTCCTGGAGGGCCTTTGAAAGACTCAACCTCACGTCTGTATCTGCGGATCACAGCGTTAGGATATACCGAATGTATTCCTGTGAATGCTGCAGACATTGTGCTTGCGAAAGAGAAAGCACCAAAAGCTCAGCGCAAGGCAAGTACTGCCAGTGTCTACACCGACGATGAAGATGACGATGGTGATACCGAAAATATTCAGCATGCGGCTTCATCGGAGCGAAATTATTGGCTTCCGATCAATATTATTCGTACGATCCACTTCTTTGCACCACGAACTCCGCTCCAATCAAAACTAAAAGAAACAAGCGGGTTGACTCCATTCTTGAACGAAGACAACAGTATTTCGGTTCAGTTCATTCGCGCCACTTCACCACCCCTGCAAGATCCTGACGTAGTAAAGCGCCAATCAAAGAAGCGCCGAGCTGCAATCGCACCACCGGATCCTTCTTCTGGGTCGCATTCAAAACGGCACGCTCAGCCTCCCGTAAATCACTCAGTTGTACTTGGAGCAACGAAAATACGCATGGCTCAATTTCGAAGTGCATTTGTGACGAAGATCGACTTTTATGCTTGTATGGCATTCACTGGTGAAATGTTTAACATCAAAGGCAATATTGGACTCGAGAGGTTGCGCTACGTCGACACAAAGATGCTTACATCACAGTATCATATGCGCACATATAATGGTGTCTTCATTCCAGATGATTCGTACATGACGAATGAACCCCTTTCCTCGGAATGGATGGATTGCCTGAGTATTTCCTTCCATCGAAAAACAAAATCGGAAAAATCAGTAAGCAAGAGTTCATGCGCAGTTGATGACACGAAGAAGCTTGCAACTGGTCGCATAGCCGCTTCTACAAGTACAATATTTGCAGACGATGAAGCAATGGATGAAGAGCTTGAAGAGATGATTGACCGCGCGAATATTGGCACTCCAGCTCCAACTACCAATAAATCGGATGGAGTGGAGTCAGTAACAGCTACTTCTTCGTCATCTATTGCAGCACTGAAGCAGGAATTGTTACCATCAAAGCAGCAAGTTTCGCAAATTGATCAGCAAATGGCTGAACTACTGAAAAAAGCAATGGTTTCTCCTCGAGCTGCGCTTGGCAATGCAACAGATCCCATCGATATCAGTGAATTGACCAATCCGCGGGAGATTGACGCCACTTTCATGATATCTCCTCGGAATAGAATGTGGCTCTGGAGCATGGTTATTCTTCTCAACCAAGCGCACAATTTGCAATCTCGCGAACATTCATTTTGCCGATGGGAGTGTCGATACAATTTATTCGCTCAAAAAAGGTCAGCGATCGAGCGTAATATCGGCGCTGGGTCATCTCCAACAGACGTCAATTTTGCATGCTCACACAGATTTTACCTTCTCGGTACAACGGCGATGATGCGATCCCATGTGAAAAATAATTCATCCCTATCGCTTCATCTTCGAAACGACATTTATGCATCAACTCGCTCACAATCTAGCGGTGAATATTGCAGTGTACTCGATCTTTCCAAGCTTTTGCAGCAAAAGAGCTTTGAAGTGACGCTAGATATTCGACCGACGAGCAATGACGCTCTAATCAGTCCGCGTGAAGCTGCACCGTACTTGTCTGTGTCCGTGCACCTTTCGCAGCTTCCATGCACTGAAGATGATATCCTACAAAGTGAGAACTACGTAAATATTGCAACGACGACAGAGGGACTTCGCGTGTTGCGAAAAGTATCTTGATCAGGCTAAATGAACATGCGAGCATATTTAGAGAATTAATGCTTTAATCCTCCCAAAGTCACTGGCTTTCCTCAACGGTGTAATTTGCAATAATCGAAAACCAACGCACATCGACTGAAGGAGTTCGCTATATATCCGCTGTCGGCGGCACCGCAGATTGATAATTGATTGGTGATGGATTGGAATTGGACAACGATACGCGGTCAGCATACGCGTAGTCTGGGATGTATTCATATGCTATGATAATCACGGTTAGAGCGTGCATCAAATACAAAGTAACTCACAATTTTGCAAGCAAACGTACCAGCGTATGTATCGATGACGTCTTCTTTCGCCTTCACCACCACAATCGTGACGACCAATTGAATGACAAAGATGGCGGAATGGAAACCGCACGCAATCACGCTGGCTGCTTCTCGTCGGCCATTTTCTTTGGCGATCAAACCCTATTGACATAATGGATCCATATCAGAACCCGCGCCGTTTCAAGTACGCAAAGCTCGCGACTGTACAAGAAGACGTACCCAATACAGAGCGCCTTCAAAGGACAAGACGAGGATGAGCAGAGATGCACCCACAAGGAAGCCCACCTATCATCCACATCAAAGTTCCCCCCAATGCGCCCAGCTTGTCAGCGCATCCTCACAGCAAATCCAAGGTTTCTTGCAATTACTCACCGAATACGCCGACGGAGACTTGTTCAGTATCACAATGGCCGTGAGCGCGTAGGCGATGTGAATCCCCGCCGTGCAGAACGCATTGAAGCCGACGTTCGGCGTTTCCAATAGGAACAGCGTCGCCAGGAACAGTCCGCACGACAGCAACTACGTCAGCCACGCGCCAGCATCACCACCACCACATGTCAGTCTCCCTGTCTCTACGCAGTACCAAAGGCGCCGAGGCTCCTGCTTCCATGGACGCACCAGGTTCAGCAGCAGCGCCGTGTTGAGGAGCTTGCGCCGCGTCTCCAGCATCTTCGTCCCTCCCGGCCTTCCGTGCGAATTCTTTTGGCGAGTTGAAGTCGCGTGTGCGGGGGCTGGCCGCGCAATGCGCGCACTCGCTAGAGTGATGGTGACATGAGGTTTTAAGGTTGAAAGCGCAAGGTTTTGAGGTGCAACGGTTCTTTTTTGTGTTGCGCTTGTGTAAACAGCAGCGTGTCTGTGTTCAACTCTCGTTGGCACTTCGCCACTCGCAACGTGAAGCGCAAGCCGGGCTCCCGATGCAGAACTCCTCCTCGAGCCTCAGCGGACTCGCACGGCGCGGCCGATGGGGCGCCAAGTCCTCCTACTCGGTGCACACCAACAGGAACGAGAGCATGAAGCGCATCTACGCGCTGGCCGAGCAGCCGCAGACCAGTGTCTCCCTGCAGACGCTGCTGTCCTTCGGCACAAAGATCTCGCCGCAGAAGCTCATCCAGTCGGCGCGCTTTCTGCAGCACGAGCTGCCTGTGCGATATGCGCATCGCGTGAAGAACCTGGAAGAGCTGCCGCATGGTCTGAGCGACATGCCCTCGGTCAAACACGTCCGCGAATGGTACATCCACTCGGTTGAAGAGCTACTAGCATTCCCAAAGGTGCAAACGTTCGAACAAGAGCTGGAGTTCCGCACGCTGATCGAGAGCATCAAGAATCGGCATAGCGGAACGCTGTATACCATGGCCAAGGGCGTGCACGAGCTCAAAATGGACTGGTTCAAGTCCTTTTCGGCCAAATCCGGCCCCATGCGCAAGGATCTGGGTGAGCGGTATCTTCGGTCACAAGAGTTTGCCGACCTGGCGGATTTGCACTCGTTTTTGGACGCATTCTACATGTCCCGCATCGGTATTCGAATGCTGATGAGCCAGCACATCGCCTTGCACGAAGAGGAAGATGGCTGGGTCGGCTGCATTTGCGAAACGACCTCTCCGGCGGAAATCGCCATGGCCGCGATCGACACGGCGCGCCATATGTGCATCCGACAGTACGGAGATGCGCCTGAAGTCGAGCTGCATGGCCACACGGACTTCTCGATGCCATTTGTGCCCAGCCATTTGCACCATATGCTGTTTGAAGTGATCAAGAATTCGATGCGCGCTGTTGTCGAGTTTCATGGCGTTGACAACGATATGCCTCCGATCAAAATCGTGATCGCGGACGGCGAAGACAACGAAGACGTTTCCATCAAGATCTCGGACGAAGGCGGCGGTATTCCACGCTCAGCGATCCCTCGCATCTGGTCATATCTATACACTACTGCCGACTCGGAAGCGTTTGAGCGATTAGAAGCACCGAACGATTTCGGAGGAGATTCTCCGCTCGCTGGATTGGGCTATGGATTGCCAATCAGCCGTCTGTTTGCACGCTACTTTGGTGGTGATCTCCAAGTCATTTCCATGGAAGGCTACGGGACCGATGCGTATTTGCACTTGAAGCGCGTTGGTGACGCTTCCGAGCCTCTCCCATAAGAGCCAATACCTTCTTCTTCGCGTGTCTGATGGAGCGGCAGCGTCTGTGTTAATTGTAGCTTAGATTGAGAGAGCAGAAACTCTGGCCACCGCCGACAGTTAAGTTGTGCAAATCGTATTGATTATTTCCAGATGGTAGTGTGCTATGAGCAATGGAGCGATTCCCGCATCTGGTGTACAGTTGCAATCTTGCTGCGGTCTGAAACATCGCATTGCGCATAATGATCATCAAATTCCCTGCGGGAATCGCTCCACTGATGTGCAGTGCATGATCTGAAGAAGTTGCACATGGTTCCTTCAGCTGACTTGCAGGCATTGTGTTCACGCTCACAGGAATGAACGTGGGCAAGAGAATGACAACTGTACCTTTGCAGTGATGACCATCATGATGGATTACTTGCATTTGCGAAATCGTGCCTGACGGTTATGATGGTCAATCACATGGGAACCTTCCGAGGGTTTTTGGATCAAAAAGTTGACTGTTGGATTGTCAGCGCCTGCTGAATAACTTTCTGCTGTAAGAGGATCACAACGACAAGCTGGTATTCTCAATAAAACGAGCAAGACAGGCAACCAGAAGCATGATCGGACAACTGCCCGCTCAGGAAACTGAACTATGCCAACTCAACCTTGAGTTTAATGATGCTCTCGAACACATGTCCGAAGCGGTGGATACGTATCGAGAGTGGCAGCTCCACAACGAAGTCCCATTGTCAACGTCCCAAGTTGAAGAGGAAGACCAGCTCCAATGCGCCATAGACGAAGCCACCAAGCGCGTGAAAGCTTTAAGTCAACGACTAACGGAGGTCCAAAAAAGAGCGATGGAGGCTCACGTCGCTGCGCTTCGGGAAGGTTTGAATGTTTCTATCAAGGCACCTTGCTCTTAATTGTACTGACTTATAAATTCTTAACTCTTCTACAGAAGATTAGTTGTGCAAGTGGCTTCCCATTCTGGGTTGCTGCCTCCTTAGTCCATGAGTTTCAAAATAATCACGCAGCCTTCTCGCTGGTTGGCGTAATTGAATATCAACGTGAGCAGTGCAATTGTGAATCTACCTTGCTGAGTTAGAAATAGATCGGCTATTGCGGTCGGAAGTTTCGCTTTGTAAGTCAATCTGATGACTCTTGGGCGCGGCGCATCCACGCGAGGTCGACATGACAACTGCTGCAAAAGAACTCACGGCGACGCAGTCGGCAGCAAATGCCCTCAGTCAGGTCCAAAGTGAGCTGTCCGTTCACAGCAGCGCGTCTCGGGTGATCCTCTTGCATATATGCCAACGGCTGAGCCGTCTCGAGTCAGCAGTGCAAGCAGTGCAAACAGATATGACTCGCTTGCGGCAGGATTCAAAAACCGAGACTGAGAACGTCCGTGACGAAGTCTCCGGAGTGCATGCAAAGGTCGAGACCATCTCGTTCAAGCTGAACGAGTATGGCAGTGTCATGGACCTCTTCCAGAACGAGATGCATAGCCAGAAGAGTAACCTGTCGTGGCTTTCGAACACCATCAGCGATGAGCATGTGCGCGTGACCGATGTCCACGAGGTGCGTCTTGCCATTTCCCCTTAAACGAATGGGCTGAAGGATCTAACGATGAGGAACGCATTTGCCAATTCAGAAAGTCGATAACCAACGTGATGACTTCAACAACCGATTCTCAGAGCTCACATTGAGGCTTGAGGAGCTTCCGAAGGCCCTGGCAGCGATGCAGGGCACAACGCGTGAGTCGCCAGCTTTCACCTTTCGCACTGCTGGAGACAAACTGTCGCTGCAGAAGCACTTGACGCGACGTGAGAGCAGAGGCCGCGACGGTCCCTACACGGATTTGGCTCCATTCACGATCCCTGATGACATGAAGGCGACGCTCGAAGCTCGCATTCGACAACGCGAAATGTCGAAGAGCGAGGCCGACCGACTATCCGCCGAGGAGTTAGCTGACGCTTATCGGCGATTGCAACTGGCAGGCAATCCGCGCATGGGTGAGCTGAGTATTCGTCTGGATCAGTGCCAGGAAGAGATGAAGAAAGCCCTGCAGCTGATTCGTACGTCGAATCTGCAGCTCTATAGCTGCTGTGAGTCCAAAGTCGAGAAGTCTGAGATCACGGCTTTGCGTCAGGAACTGCATGAAATGCGCTCTCGCATGAAAGAAACGCTATCAGTGAAGGGATCAAGAGTGACTAAACAGACTGCCGGTGAGAGCAAACCAGGAGACCCGACTTCCAATTTGATGATCAACACTGTCGCTAAGGCCAACAAGCAGTTGAAGACTGGCGTGTTTGAGAAGGAATCCATGCTGAAGCTAACTCACGCGCAAATCCCAGAGTTGCGCGTCAGTCTGCTGGAGCTCTGTCGTAATTTCAATCTTCTCAAGAAGAAGAAGCACCCGAGTGCACCGAACGCAGTGGCAAAGACCCACTTGGAGAAGATCGTGGCGATGGTGCACGAAGCGTACGCCACGACGGCCGAAGAGCCTGTGGATCTCGCCACTGTAGCTACGCATGTGGAGCGTGTAGCTCAAGTGCTGGGCTCCGACTTCTCGATTCAGGTTCTGGCGTCCATGGGGACCCACACAGACGAAACTCTACGGTTGTCGCTTACTGCTGCCAATGAGATGACGACTGCGCTATGCAAGTACTCGCACGCCTTCACGGATCTGTTGCAGCGGGAGGACGATAAAGCCAAGACGATTGCGACTGCAGCAATGAAGGAGTGGTCACTAGAGAATCGGCATCTAGAGAAGATGGACCAGGATCTACAGGAATATGCACGAAGCCAGCGAAGATTGGAGGAGGCACTGACCGATATTGCAAAGAGAGTGAATGCGACGTCTTCTAATGTCGCAGTGGTCATTCCGAGTGTCCCTGTAGCTCATGATTCGAATGAGCAGAGACCTCCAGCTCCAGTTTCTCCTGTTGCTAACGAGTGGAAGCGCGTTTATGACGATTTGCAGTCACTGCAACGACAGATTTTGGCAATAAAGAAGGGTTTTGTGACTGAAGAAATGCTTGCAGACGTGCTTCGCCAACTTGAGCGGAAACGACAGCAACAACAGCAGGATGCACAAGCATCGAATGGTGGCGTTGTTGGACATCGCTTCGCGAGCGGTGGTGCGGTGGGATCGCCTGCTGTCATGGCCAACAACTCACTATCAAAGCGAAGGTACTCAGCTGAGTTTGATCTCACTGGGCTCATGGACACAGAGGACCGTCCAAAGTCTCAAACCAAGCTTGATCCGTTGCAAATCCACAAGCTCAATGGAGAAGTTCGATCTTCAAAGCAGTCAAATGTGAACTTGGCCAGTCGGAATGAAACCAAGACAGGCAGAAGTGGTGCGAATCTCAATCAAATCCAGTCACGATCACAAATGCTTCGACCGAAGAGTGGGATAAACACTCCGAAGTAGCATGGCTTCGTGTCCAGATCTTGCCTTCGACTATGGTCACTAGAGTAACAGCAAACGAACAACATATTTAAGCGGTAGCAAACGCAATTCAATTCATATGGTCTTTCGTCTTGAGAGGACACTCTTTAGAGCAATTCATGTCTCACGGATGACGATGTTGCTCTTGAGAAGGCTCATGCGCAGCAGCAGATTTCTGGATTCCGCAGCGTACTTACGACCGACATTAAAGGCGCGCGTGTACGTGGCGCTGCGCTTGTTCGGATGATGCGCGAACAGAATCTACAAGCACGATATCACGATCTGAATCAGTAAATCGAGTATCCAGTCGACGCAAAGCGTGCCTTCTGTACCTTTTCGTAGCTGTCCATGCGCGCGTGGAGCTTGTCCGCCGCGATGAGCTCGCAGATTTCCGCTTCCAGCACCGGCATTTCCGTGTTGAACGTCTGCGCCATTTGCTGCAGGTCGACCGAGAGATACGGATAGAAGTACTGGATGATGCCGCGGTGGCGGATCTCCTGGCACAGCGCGTCCACGTGGCTGCAGAGGTACATGTCCAAGCGCAGCTCCGCCTTCTTGGTCTCGAGTGTCTGGAGACACGAGGCGTAATTGCTGGAGTAAAAGTCGCTGATGAGCTCACGAAGCCATGGCAAGAGCTCCAGGAACGCCTTGAACGAGGGATTATTGATGACCTGGATATTGAAAATGTTAGCTCACGAATAAAGCAACAATGCAGTGGAATATGACGCACCTTTTCCTTCAATTCCTCGCGGGTGAAGGACGCCAGAGCGCAGATACCTCCGTACAGGGCGATATCTTCAGCGTGCAGAACCTATCAATCAAGAAAGAGCGCATTAGAGCAACCTCACGTGGAAAAATATCCTGAGACCGGTATCTACTGACCTCGTTGTAGGTCGCGCCAATGTCCACGTTGCAGTCAATGAATCGCAGCGCAGCCGACTGGTAATCCTTGTTGTGCAGCGCCACGAGGCCGAAGGAGGACGAGATCTTGGACTTGAGACTGCGTCAAGGACCAGCGAATGAGGTTTTCCAGTCAATCCAGTGCATGAAGCAATCGAACGTACACAGGATCCGTCTGCGCAGTGGCCATTTGCTCCAGCTTGGTCAGGTAGTTGGCCATTTGGATGAAGTTGCGCATGTGAAGGCCGACCTATAGCCACAGTAATTAGCATAACTCTATCAAGCGTGCTCTGTTGGCAGCGCTGCGTACCTTGCTGACGTTGAGACTCATCTCAATGATGTGCTTGTCCGTCGTGCAGTAGTCTCGCGCCTGCGCGAAGCTCTTGAGCGCAGCAGGCAGGTCCCCCAGCTGGTAATAGAACTCGCCCAGGTCGTTGTGACCCATCTACAAGCATACTCGTTAGTCGATCACCAACCCACAGTCATGCTCAAGCCAGCCTGCGTACCCGGATGGACTCCTTGATCATAGTCGACTTGTACGAATTGAGCTCCTGCTCCAGACGCTCGTGCTGCTGCGCAGCGCTGCGTCGCACGTTCTCAATGTGCGCGACGTCATCAGCCGTCTGTTCTGGCGCCAGGCCTTCGACGCGAGCCGCCTCGAGCACCTCGCTGAAGAGCGCCATGTTGCGGCTGTTGCGCAGCTCCCTTAGCAGCGCCTGCTGCGCCTCGGCGTGCACGGGGCCGCCGTTCTGGGCCAAGAACATCAGCCGCTCGATGCGGTTGCGGCCGCTGTACTTGGCCGCGTAGGCGTCCACATCGAAGCCCTCGAGCGCCGTGGCTTGGTCCTCGCTCGTCATCTTCTCTTTCTCTCTGGGTCCCGATCTAACAAAGGTCCCTGTTTTAGGAAATGCCATCGAAAATTGTCCCTGTTTTGGGAATTAACCAGAGGTTGTTAGTTAGAAATAGAAACGAACTGACCAAGTCCAGCAGTGTACTGGTCTTAGTAGTACAGTGGACCGGTGCAACGTGTAACTGGACTGACAAGCGCACGGCAACTAAGTCACTTCTGGGCAATTGTCAGAAACTCTGATCAGTTTCGAGATCGCGTTCCCACTCAGTACGAAAATGGGTGTCTCGTTCTTCAGCCGCGAATTCCTTCAGTTCCGGACAACAGCTGCCATTGGAATGCGATCATCCGGACTCGTTGCACACATTCGCGTGATGAGATTCCACTGCGAATCGGTCATCTCTGCAGGCTGCGTCGGAAGCCGATGCAATTTCTTCTTAACCCTGAGTTTTAAAGTCACGTCCGCAATCATCCCATACGGAAGATTTTTCGTCACGACTTCGAGAATGGTCATACCAAAAGAGTAGACATCACAAGCAAAGGACCCGCTGCTTTCGCCTGAGATGTACGCATTTTACGTTGTCCGTGATTTGATCCTCGTGTGCTCTTTTGCCGGTTTTTCGTAGCTACATGGAGATTGACAGTTGACTCGCACTCACGCTAGACAGAGCACTAAGCTAATATCGTGGCTGCAGTTCTGGTCAGGTGTTTTCTTGGGAATGTTCATTGCCGGCTTATTCGCTCCGATTCTTCCTTGTTGAGTCATGAGCCGTCAGAGTGACAAATTCTTTCAGATCGTAAAAACCAAGCAAACGCAGCATGCTTGAGAACCTGTTTTGCATGCGACCTTCACTCAGCCAGCTCAACTATGAGTTATGTGATGCCCAATCGGCTCTATTCAAACACTATCTTCAGTTTGCTCGTTCACTCCGCGATGTGAACCAAGCCCAGGCATCGCTCAGTTGGTGGTGGGCCAGAAACCCAGGCCCGCGAATGCTTTTTCAGCTACTCGAGGAAGAACTACTCATTCAAGTCGAAGAACAAGCTCAACAGCGTCTGAACGACGTAATTCAGCGTCTGAATGAAGCGAACGAAGAGCTCGAGGCCATAGAACAAGAGCTAGAACAAGAGCGCGATGCTGCCACTCAAAGGCTTCGTCGCGCTGAGCTTCGCCAAGGTATGTTCAGCTGCCTTGAAGTTACTTAAATATTTTGCCACCAATTGATTCTACTATTGTGTAGAATGAACGCGTGGCTTTCGTTTCCTGAATGTCAAAGCAATTCTTCGTTACCATTGACAACCTTTGGTTGACATGCCGGACAGAAGAATGCATTGCAGTGTGCCTGGTTTGTTCTGCTTCACATAACCAATAAAGCATCGAGTGAATGGTTCAGATGAAAAGGAAACCACTGAAGGAGAACTCCATATCTATATTCTCTGCGTCTTTGCAATGGCATCTTGAATCTGGCTACAGACTCGCATGGATTGCGTTTTCAAGCACAAGCTGCGCAAAGTGGTCGCTCGGCTGCACACGCAGCAGTCGATTTGCCGCTGAATGTGCCATCTCCCATTGCCGAAGCTTTGTGGCACAGGTAGCCAGACCCGCCAGTGCCTCCAAAAGATGCGGCTTGTGCGCCAGCGCCACCTGGTAATGCGTCATGGCTTCCTCCGTATTGCCGGCGCGGAACTCGACCATCGCCAGTTTGCTCCAGGCGACCGCGTACTCGGGACACTCGACGACGACCTGCTCCAGCAGAGTGCGTGCAGCGTCCAGATCACCTTTGTCCATTTCCGCCAGCGCCTTCTCCACGCTGTCTTGAGCTTCGGAGCCAAACGCACTGAGCCACTTGCCTTCCAAGGACGCGATCGCGAATTGAACGATCGTGCGATCATTACACCGCAAGTACTGAACTAGCTGCGCTTCGTCAGCGCTGTGCAGCTGCAGGATCGACGGCACGTTCACGACCTCAGCCGACTGAGATTCATCAGGTTTGAAGTCTTCCGGATAGCGACGCGCGAGCTGAGGCGACGGCACGTGGCGCTCGTTCTCAAAGCCGTCGAAGTAGAGAAGCAGCGACGGATGTTGCACAGCCTGTAGACGCAGGAAGGAATTAGATACAAGCATATTAGTACAGAAAACCCACTAGAATCCGCACCACTGGGTTGATCGCGAGCTGGATTTCGTCTTGCGGCACTCCGTGGAGATGACCACGATCACTGTATTCAAATACTGTGTGAGGTTGTAGCGATATCAACAGCAAAGAGCAGGCACTGGAGCTACCTTGGATCCGTCGTATGCGGCAGAATCTCATACACAACCGTCGGCTTGATGCTCTTCTTAGGAATGCGCAGGAACCGCCAGCCGCCGATCACGCCGACTCCAGCTTCGTTCACTTGCACGACGTCTCCAACCGAGAACTTGACTTCCTCCGTGCGTCTCTGCAAGCAATCAGGACATGAGTGTGTATGCATGTAGAGGGGTCGAAGCAAGCATGATCCACGTACAATCGGGTCAAAGGCGCCGTCCACAGCAAAGTTGCGGATCATCGTGATCTGATTGTCCACGTCTCGCAGTGAGCTGAACGCTGAGAGGACAAGCCATGATGAGCTCCATACAAACGCCAATGGCTGGACACAGTAAGCTCCACAGACCTGCATCAATGCGCTGACTGCGTACAGCCTTGGCATCCACTCCTTCGCCGATCGGCTGCTCAAACTGCGAGCGCACGAGCGATGCAAACGCGCTCTTGCGGTTCCAGTGCTGCACGTTCTTCATGTCCACGAAGCGGCGCTCAAAGTTGCGCTCGCGCTGCCAGTCGCGCTTGATGCCCGTGTACGACTGCACGGCGCCCGAGCGGACGGCGGCCAGCAGAGTGCGGCCATCCTCCAGATCGCGCTCCAGCTGCCGCGTGGACAGCAGCAGAGCTCTGCATAGAGCCCACAGCCCATCGTCAGTCCAGTGCTGGGAGCCTCCAGCAGCCTCCGAGTCACGTACCGATAGAGCGTTCGGATGACCACCGAGCTCATGTCCAGTGGGAAATACTTTGTGGTCATTTCTGTGATATTTGGATTCAAGGTGGTCAGTTTGTGAAAAGACCTTCATTCTGCACTGGAAGTTGCCGCGAACGCATGTATTCTTTCAAGCGTCCTCTTCATCGCCAGGCGAAAGAACGTGTGAGCTCGTGACTCATTTGGGTGTAATGTGCTTTGGCTCAGCTAATGATACGCCATAGCACTTACAATCGATGCATTAGCATTATGGAATCACACGAAGTAGCGCTGCGTGGTCGAATCCCTTGTCGTGGCTTGCAAGAATGAGGATTGGCTCGACAACGGTTGATCGGAACGTCGAATGCTACTCCTACCGAAGCCCATGGACGGACGCACTGGGAAGGCTGTCGGTCTTGGGTGTCGGCTCGAACGCTTGTAACACCGGTAGACGTCTCGGATTCTACACGCAGCACGGTCGAGCGTATTGGCACCAATCAAAACAAACAACCGGTCGTCGCTCAAAATCTCGAGGTCGCGATCTGGCGTCGTGATAACGATGGGCAGATTCACCCGCTGGCCGTTGCCCAAGACTTGGGCGGAATTGCGATAGACACCCAGACATATTCCAGCATAGGCGGACGAAGCAAACGTGTAGAAAACGTCGCCATACGTGGAGCATAGCTGACACACACAAACAACAACGCCAATTAATAAAACGTACTTGGCAGGGATTGTGCATTGAATCGTACCCGAAGCGCTTTAGGGACAGCAAAAGTGTGGATAACACCGGTGCAGCGTGGACCACCAACGAGCTGCCGGATAATCTTGTGAATCGACGGGTTATAGAAGGTCTACGTAGTAAAAGTGGTGAATATCTTGACTCTGGACATATGTAGAGCATTTAATATGATGCACATACCTGGACCACCATGTTTTCACAGAACTCGGGATGCAGAAGACGACCGGACATAAACAGAGGGAGACCAAAGATCGCCTTTTCGGATTTTTGTTGAGGGGCATCGTTCATCAGGATGTAATCCCAAAGACTCAGATGACCGTTGTGCCGGGACGATGAAGATGAAACTGAACCACCTTGTATTGACGACTGCATTGAACTCAGATCGAGATTCGACAGCTGGAATGAAAGGCCCATGAACTTCGAATTGGCTTCGTCTGAAAGCTCGGTGATGGTGAAAATCTTCGTGAAGTCCATTTTCAATTCGACCAGCATCGTCGAAAAAATGGCTTCAGCGTCAACAATACTTGTCTCCAAGTCGGCATCCATTGCGCTTGTCGACATGATAGTGGATTGAGTGCGCTTCCCGAGCACGATGACAGCGGCAGCGGCTTTTGCGCCCGCACGCTGCAAATCAGAGTACACAAGCGGGCTTCCTTGGATATAATACTAGTGGTATACAACAGAGTGAGTTGGCGTTTAGTGCGATCAAATTATCACACCGACGAAGGTACGTACCACGTCAGCGAATGCTGATAGCACTTGAACAAAAACTGGTGATGGCTCAGCCGTGTCAAGAATTGTAATTGGAGGATGATGTGCGTTATACGCACTCCGAAGAGGCAAAATCAGCCATTGAAGGCTTGCTAGTGATTCTTCTCCCAAGAAGCTGCACACCACGATGTGGTGAGGATTAAGCAGCACCTCCAAAGGCGGAGGCACGAGAGTATCTAGATCATCGGGTGGAGAAGACACGCTAGTGGCGCGATTCCCACGTTGGTCGTAGGCATTGATTGAATTGTCGTACGGATTGCCCCCGACAATCCGACGGTTCGAAGCTTTAGTGAGTGCAAGGCGTTGCAGTGACGAATCCTAACAAAAGCATACAGCAAGTCAAACTTTCCATTCAGATCTAATACATCTGAATGAGTGAGCTTACCAGTAAAACACTCTGGAGACCTCTGGTCGTTTGCTAAATAGACAAACATGTAATCAAGTCAATATTTCCGTATCAAAGCAAAACGTGTAGAGAAGTGATTCCTACCGCACTAAATCGATTGTGGTTCGAAGAGGACGACGAAGCCAGCTTTGACTGAGACGCAAAGTTTGGTGTTCCCACAGAAGCGTAATTTGCTTGAGGGGTCTGAAACTCATCGCCACATAATTCATCATCATTTTCAGAAGCTTCATGGCTACCAATAAATGTTCCGGTCATATTAGGATTTGCGACCCACTGTTCAAGCACTGCCGGAGGAGGAATCACGTCGTCTCTCATGAGTTCATCTGGGCAAAGACCACACTCAAACACGTGCGCAAGGTCATCCGCAAGAACGTAGCACTGCATCCACTCTGCCATGATTAAACTGTCTCCTGGATTCAGGAGCACACGAGACTCCGTGCTGCTCTGCGTTTCGATGGAATCATCGCCAGCGAATAGGACCTCTACAGCGATGAGGACAATTTTTCCAGAGGTTTCGTTGAAAATTTTCAGTGAAGTTTGAGCGAAATTCATCCCAGCGTATTTCTGTTCGAATGAGCCAACACGTCAGCTACTGTATCGCGCAGACACCATTCAATAGGCAGTCAAGAAAACGCACCTTGGAGAGATGGATAAGATACATCTCTTTCGCGGCTCCTTCGTAATACTCCTTCAACCATGATTTCATTTCGACGCCATCATTACCAATCGAGTTGTCTTCAGCAAGTGACGAGAAGCGAAGATTTGATCGCTTCGATTTGTCCTTTATCTTTAAAGGCAGGAATCGATTTTTTGTCGCTTCTGGGTCGACCTTCGAGTCGATGGAAAGACTTGACGCGAGATTAGCTAGCATCGTTGAAGTTCCGTGAGAAATCGAGCTCCGTGCTAGAGCTCCCATTTTGATGATGTTCTCGCAGACGATGTCATCTCGATGGACGCCAGCAGCCAGCATGTGGCGTGCACTTTCACCGCGAAGAACCATTACCAAGAAGCGAGTATGAGATCTGAACACAAGCAGAGGTGAGCGTTTACCACGAGCATAACTTCAGGCTCTACTTACCCGCAATATCGTTTGGCCGACAACACGCGCATGATATTCATCGCATCTTCATTCGAGGGGTCATTGGAGAGCTTATCCGGAAACACAAACACACATTCACAGTCCCGAGCTAGAGCTCGATCAAGATCTTCTGTTCGGGTTCCATCGCCAGCGACATACGTGACACGCGCTGCGAATATGGGATCAGCCTTGAGTTTGGCGACCAATCCATTCGCGAACTTTGACTTGTTACTGCCCAGCACCACAGCATGTAGATGGTCAGTGTCCGAGTCAGACGCATGATCTTCGTGGAAAAGCTCGCGAAGAATGGCCGACAGCTGCGAAAAGGACGGATTGCCCATGATGACGACGTGCTTGGCTTCCGGTTTTGGCTTGTATGGCGGGTTCCCGATTTGTCTGAGTTTGTAGACGTTGATCAGGTTTTCAATCTCGATGGAGAACAAGATGATGCCCATGACGATGAACATGATGGCCAGCAGTCGACTGAGCACGGTCTTTGGCGCATTGTCACCATAGCCAACAGTACCAAGCGTCTAGAATACAGACAACCATCAATTAAATAGCAGATCCATGCAGCAAAGGATGGCAACAGATCACGTACCACGACAGTAAAGTAGAAGGAAAACATGACGGACCAGGTCTCGGTGGAACAGTCGGAGCTCTTGGTGGAGGTGACGCTGCCGTCGGAGCTGCACGAATACAGATGGGCAAAGCCGTTGTCGGAAAACAGCGGCATCTCGCCCAGCGTCTCCAGGAAGAACATGATGGAGGCGCCCACTGCGATCATGAGAAAGATCTTAATGCCGAGGCGCACCATCATCCATCCCTTGGTGGACTTGGGCACGTGGCGCTCCATCTCGAGATAGCTGCGCAGCATGAACACGGGCCGCATGATGGAGAAGTCCAGCCACGTGCGCGTGCTCATGCCGTCGACGATCTTGGTGGGGCCGTAGCCGACCTCGTAGTGCGACGCCAGCATGCAGATCTCCAGCAGCGTGAGCGGCGAGATGCAGTACAGGATCTTGTACCGCGAGGCCAGGAACCGCACGCCGTCGTCCACAAGCGCGATTGCATAGAGCGCTGTGACCATGTGATAGCGGGAGGTCGACACTTCGTACGACGAGCAGCGTGAGGCCGTGATTCCCATGATCAGGAGCGACACGAGCATTTGCAGAGGTCGGTTCTGCCATTCAAGCAAGCTTAGTGAGCGACAACGGACACCAAGAGACAGCAGCAGCGATACGTACGATGATGGCAGCCGCACGCGATGTGCGCGCCCAGCGGCGGCGGCTGAGCGAGAAGCCGATCTCTCCGGCGCGCAGCGACCGCCGCTGGCGTCGCGAGAACGTCATCCAGACCAGCGACAGCACCAGAAGCGCGGCCAAGACGTAGAGCGCATAGACCACCTGGTCTTGCGCGTGCGCCCAGCTGGCCACGCAGCGAGGCACGCCGGCGTCCGCGTCCGCCGACGTGTCGAACTCGTTGACGCAGATCATGCCCATGACTGCAGATGAGCCACTGGGCCAAAGGGTAAGGCAGGAGGCTGGTGGCGCCTATGACGACCTTCACTCTGTACGACGACGAATGCCATTCACATCAGTGCGAGTGACAGAACAGGAGTATGTGGGTCTTATAGTATTGAATATATTAGCGCTTTAGATGATCACATTTTGTCTCTTGGGCCAGAAGGTACAGTTCAGCACCACCATTCTTATAAGGAGGCACTTGACTTTAATGACATACTTATATATAAAATCAGAATATTTATTGGAAATAGTCTGGTTTAAAAAAAGAATGGGTTTAAACAGAGGAAGTGATATATGTCGCGGCTGATATTTCGAGTCACCTCTATTGCGATTTTAGAGCAACGGCGACAGCGCACGCACCTGCCATAGGGCGCAGAAACATCCACGACTGTATGGATGGGACTGGCGTTTAAACTGGACATGCAGCTGACTAAACACAGGCATGGAGCTTTGTGGAGATTACCAGCCACAGTTCTGATGTCATTGAACGCTCTCATTGAGAGATACATCCCTCATGAGGCTGTTGCGCTTATAAAGAGATCTGACTATATGGTCACAAGATCATATTGGTGGATGTTTGTATACACATATAGCTTAGTTTGTGTATGTAGCATTGAGACAGGTCAAGACACAAACATTAACTGAGTTCGGCCTTGGTTTAAAGTTGCCATGATCGTAATCATCTGCTATTCCGTAGTACGACTGACGCAAGCCCAAGGCTAAGGTGGCGAGCAACAATATTTTTTCTACGGGACCCCCTCCATAGAGAGCATTGGATTCGCAATAATACACGCAATATACATGCAGTCCAGCGCAGCACATGTGCTCACGCAACACGAGTGACTTGGCCTTCACTGCTGCTTCAGGAACTGCGACTGGCCACTGCAACCGCAGCGCTTGGTGAGCAAATTGGAGACTGCGTGACCAACAGAACCAAAACCAACGCGCTTGTGTGAATGGCTCTGAAGCGTCGGCGCTATTGAAGGTGGTGCACATTATTTTGGCACTTATTTGAAGTGTAACACGTAATTACGGGTTGTGTGCGTAAAACGGCCGCCTAGGCAGCTCATGCAGCATGAGCGACGTAGCTGCTCATGAAGCAGCTCAAGCTGGCCCATCTGAGGGGGAGCGCAGTGTCAAGCGCGTGCGCTTCGCTGCCAGTGTGTCAGCCAATGAGGTCACGCAGCTTGCAGTTGGTACGCTGGCCTGTGTTTGTGGCTTTGTGGCTTGGGATATCGGTATTGAGAGAGCCTCTTGATCTGCGCAGTCGGATCGACCAGTGTCCAAGAGCCACAATGGTTCCGCCCCAGCTTCACGTACCACGCATTCGGCACTGACGAGTGCGTAGAGGGATACGAGGGGCTGATCATCAACGTGAGCTTCAATGCCTACGACTTCAGCGCTCTGCTGGAGACCAAGCACACGAGCAAGGAGCCCATGTGAGTTCATCTGCCGCTACGTTCGTATCGTCAGCTCAACCTGCTCATGCGCTTGGTAATTGATCGTAGAGCCGACGATCTCGTGGCCAAGTTGACGCCGTCGCTGCCATCCGGCTTCACGCAGGACAAGGAGCTCTTCGTGGAGCAACTGGCTGCTGCAGAGAAAGCGTTTGCACCTTTGGGGGAAAAGATCAAGACGTATACCAAGGCTCTGGACGGCAAGGAGCGTCGCTTCGAGATATACGAGACTGCTTTGGAGGCCAATGAGCCAGCTCAGACGCTGCTGACCAAGCTGCAAACGCTGTCGCTTTGGTTCATCGAAGGTAGAGAGTTCGCTCTTGGTTTCTAGTGGGAATGAGCTCATGCTAACCAGCTGCGAATAACCCGTAGGCGCCGATGCTGTGGACGTCAAGGATCCTCGCTGGATGCTGTACATGATCTACGAGCGAGGCGAAGGGTCCGCTGCGTTCACACCAGTCGGCTACATCACGGTCTTCAAGTTCTGCAACCCTCTCGGTCGCAAGCGGTCGCTGACGGATCTGCAGACCGAGCAAAACGAGACGCGTCGGATCTGCCAAGTGCTCGTGTTCCCCACGTTCCAACGTCAGGGCCATTGCGAGCAGCTGGTGCATTGCATCTCGTCCCGTGCGCTGGCGAGCGACAACGTCTACGAGATCACAGTGGAAGATCCCGTCCCAGCGTTCGCCAAGGTATTGAGGCTTGGTGCCTTTGCACGTGTGGAACTCATACTGACGTCGCGGTTGGCAGCTTCGTGATCTGGTGGACGTCCAGTGCTGCATCAAGCATGGCTTCTTCTCCAAGGCTCCTGGTGATACGGCGACTGACAACCCAGCCATTGGAACCAGTGGGTTGACAGCCACCGATATCCTAGCGGTGCAGGAGGTACGGTCCTCTACTGTCCATACATTCTTGATTGATTCCTGACCTCTCACTTGATGCTCTTGTGCCTGTAGAAGCTCAAACTGACGCAGAAGCAGGTCCAGACGTGCTATGAAGTGCTGAAATGGCGCTTTATCGACAGAAAGGACGAGGAAGAGTGCAAACAATTCCGTCTGGAGGTCAAGCGACGTCTGTTCAAGCTCTACGCGGCCGAACTGGAGCAGATGCTCAGCAGCGACAGACGCAAGGCCTTCCTGGAGACCGAGTACCAGGCGCTGCAGACCCATTACACGCAACTGCTGCGCAGAGTCCAGCTCTGGATCAAGTAAGTTGGCAGACGAGCCAGCAAATCGCCCGAAAATTTGAGCATGGGTTGTTTTGAGCCAATCATATGTTTCTGAAGCAACATATTAACCAATTAACGGCCGATATACCGAAAAGAACAAACTGAGACACGTTATTTCAGCCAATCCGAGTGCGGAGAGAGTAAGCACCGCACGCGAACATCCTATAACCCGATCGCCGGGCAGGTGAGCAGCTCAGGCCCATGATGCGCTCTCCCCTTGGTCTCTCTTGCTGTGGATGGACGTCACTCACCACTGCTGCCTGCACAGAGCGACGCACGAGGAGCAGCATGAGCGGCACGCTGGAGTTCAACCTGCACTACGAGCTGCTGGAGCAGATCGGCATGGGCGCCTTCGGCCAGGTCTTCAAGGCCGTGGACACGCGCACGAACGAGGTCTGCGCAGTCAAGGTCGTGGACCTGGAGACGGCCGGAGACGAGCTGGACGACGTGCAGCAGGTGCGTGCGCTGCTAAATGCGATCGGTCGACTGGGTCACTCACCAACAGACGGACGGATGGCGCTTGAGTGCTGCAGGAGATCAAAGTGCTGTCGCAGTGCGCGTGTGAGCAGCTCACCAAGTACATCGGGTCTTTCATTGTGGGGACCAAGCTGTGGTATGGGTGGCTTAGTGTAATGCAGGGAATGGCAACAAGGTGCTCATTCTTGTTGGTAGGATCGTCATGGAATATCTCGCTGGGGGTTCTGTGCTAGACGCCATGCACGCATCGTACGTTCGATACAGTCGCTCTGTCTTGGTAGTGTAGCTCTCTCATGCTGATCTGGCTCTTTAGACCTCTGAACGAAGCCTACATCGCCATCATCCTGCGTGAACTACTCAAGGTTCGTTGGTATTTGATCCCCATTCATAAGAAGACCCTGACAGAATCTCTCTGTGTTTCATCAGGGCATGGCCTACTTGCACTCGGAGAAGAAGATCCATCGCGACATCAAGGCTGCCAATATCCTGCTCAGTGGCGACGGGCGCGTCAAGTTGGCCGATTTCGGTGTCACCGGCCAACTCACCGAAACAATGACGAAGCGCAACACGGTCGTGGGCACGCCGTTTTGGATGGCGCCGGAGGTGATCCAGCAGTCCGAGTACGACTCCAAGGCTGACATTTGGTCCCTCGGTATCACAGCTATCGAGATGGCGGAAGGAGCGCCGCCTCATGCCAAGTAAGTGACCATGCTTGCCAGTTGGTGGCAAAGTTTTGGATCTAATGTGCGTATGTGGTGTTATAGCATTCATCCGATGAAAGTGCTGTTCATGATCCCCAAGAACGAGCCTCCAGCGCTCACAGGCGCCCATTTCTCCATCAAGTTTATCAACTTTGTTGCTCAGTGCTTGAAGAAACTGCCTCAAGACCGTCCGACTGCCGCGGAGCTGCTGAAGCACCCGTTCATCACCTCTGCCAAGCACGTTTCGCATCTGATGGAGCTCGTGGAGGTAACTGTGCTCTTGACCATAGATCTGCGGTGTGCTAAGATCACTAACAAGCACGGGCTCTGTTTGTGAACAGCGAAATCAGATGAGTTCGTCGTCGAGTAGTCCCTCTCGTTTGCCACCAAACAGCAATGGCAAGAGCGAACAGAACGGCTTCCAGCGTGGTCAAGACTCGCAAGCATCAAGCTTCAACGTCAAAGAACAAGACCGCAGTGATTACGCGTTCAGCAACGACACAGCTACAACAAGGATCAGTCAACCCAAACACTCGAAGCGAGACAGTGGCTGGGATTTTAATACGGTTCGACTTTCCTCGTCGAATCTCCCGACCACGGATGCATCAGCCGCTCCGTCAATCAGTTCCAGTCGTAAAGAAGACACTGTTGAGTATGCCAGCAGCAACGATGCAGCGACTATCAACCAACAACAACATTTCAATCGAGACAGTGGATGGGATTTTGACACAGTTCGTCTGTCGACGTCGGCTCTTGCGATCAACGAGTCCTCAGCATCATCGAATGGAAGTCTGCCGCCAGTCCCCAAGGCTGCTCAAAAGTACGATGCGACTTCTTCGCCGCAGCACAAGCCGCCAGTCGCACCTGCTTCCAATCTGCAGAGAGAAGACTCCGAAGAGGAAAGCGAAGTCGACGACGATGAAGCTGCGTTTACGAATATCGTCAAGCCTGCGATATTTGACGTGCTGGAGGAAATCGTGAACCCTCCATCAGGACGATCGGACGACAGCTCCGATGTGGAGGCCCAAGAGGAACTGCTGTTCGACTTCCTGCATTCATTCGAGACGCTGACACAAGAACGAGGTTTGCTCCGGAAAGTACTCAATAGTTTAATAGTTTACGGCTCCCCCTCTATCGCCTCGACTCAGCCCCGTGAGTCGTCATGATACTCCACGACACGAACTATATATGGTTATAAACATACACGTCATGCTGGTCTTGCTTTGCCCTGGACCAAAACTGCTTTTTTGTAATTACCTCCACCGAGACGAGGACGACGACGCCAGTTTGGGCTTTGCAGAGCTTCCGTCATCTCCACCTTCCGAGTTCTTTTGTCGTTTCGCACTCGCGATTCCACTGCTGACGCTAGCGGTGCTGGCCGTACTCTCTGTGCTGCTCCGAAGCGACGAACGCGAACGCGCACTCAACGGTGGCGCAGGTTTCCGCAGGGACGCGGAGCCAGGTCGACTTGGGGTCTTCGGAGCCTCATCATTTTGGTTATCGCTTGCACGCGCACTGTGGCGAGTGGGTTTGTCAGAAGCTGGAGATGTCAGACGGGGGATCGTCAACGAGCTGGTGGTTCGCTGTCTCGCATCATTCAACAATTGTCGCAACTTTTTGATTTCTTCCTCACGATCTTTCAATAGCTTCTCAACCGATTCTTGGTGAGACGACGATACACGCGTCTTGGCATTCATTTGTCGCAACGTGCGCTGCGCAGCCTCACGGAGTTCAGCCTCTTTTTGTTTTGCTGCACGTTCACTCTTCAGTTGCTCGCTTAATTCTTCGTTCATCTGCTTCAGAGCATCGTTCTGGGTTTTCAAAGTAGTGCTCTGGGATTCTGTCGACTTAATACGACTCTGCAGAGCTTGGGCTTGGCTCTCGGACTGGTTCTTGTGCTCTCGTTTCTACAGCACAAGCAGAGGAACCACGACGACGTTCAGAAAAAGAGTGTCTCATATCATCAACAGCAGCGCGGAAACTGCCTCTTACCATGGCCGCCACAGTTTGTTGCGATTGCTTAAATTTCCGCATAGATAGCTGCATTTGACTTTTCAGCGACTGAATTTCCGAGAACGCCTTCTTAGCCGATAGAATATCCTTCTTGTTTTTCACGATACTGTTACGGCCAACCACAATGTTTCGGACGCGCTCGGCCAGCTGCAATGATCGATAGGTTTCATTAGCTGACTCGAACGTGGGGCCAACGTTGACGATCATAACGGTCTTGCACGAGGAATTGAGAACATCCTGTAGCAAAAACGTGAGCTTGGAGTTTCGGTATGGGACATGGGCCAATTTCTTGTCCAATGCTTCCATCACGTCAGCCAAGGCAGACAACGATTTGTTGATATGAGCAGCTTCACGAAGCATATCACCAGAGACATTACTCTTCTTGACACGCTCTGATCCTGCCAGATCCACCAAATAAAGTTTGCCACACACTTCGTCGTTGTCACCGTCATCCCCGTTTTGGTTCGAGATTTGGACCATGACGACAGAATGAGAGCGACTACTGTGAGCATTGGACTCCGTTTTTCCAGTAACGCGATTCGTTTGTGCTTTTCGCAAGACTGCAATCGTCTCTTCAGGGGACGATACTGTTGTCATCATCAAATCAGAGACGGTAATATCCCCCGTTGCTGCATTATGGCGGATATCAAGAGACTTTGAGGTGTTCGCATCCACCAAATCATGGAGCGTATCGTTATAGATTTCCAATACGCCAACTTGAACGTGGTAGCAATTGCCATTAACCTCCGGCTCTTCAGTCATTTCAGTATCGTCGTCAACGCTCATGTGATCGCTTCTATTGTCGTCTTGGGCAGGGTTGTAAATGGACCCTCGCAAAAGAATTGACTGGAAAATATGGCTAATAACTCGGTAGTTCACTCCGGGGTTGCTTTCTGTGCCCTCCATCGTGAAGGTTTTACCCGAACCAGTTTGTCCATACGCAAAAATGCAAGCCTTAAATCCATCCACGACGGATTGTGCAATCGGCTCAACTTCTCGGAAGACGTCAACTTGCGTATCCGCTGGTCCAAGAATGCGATCAAAGGTAAACACTTTCCATGACGCATTGCTTTCGAGAGTTTCAATAACACTTGGACTCACCTCACCATCATTGCCTTTTTTGTCTCCAAATACTCGATCAGCTTTGACATCCATAGAAGCAATATCCGAGTGATTGATAACTTTAACAGAAAGTTTCGAGCCCAAAGATTTTTCGAGTTCTTCATCAATGACAGGTCGAACACGGCAGAAGACTTGAATGTTACCACAAACGGTCTGCAAACGCGATAGTAATGACGCATTCCGCGCACGTTCCTCCAAATACTTGCGTGCTAACTCATCAGCCGAGTAATTGACTTTCAGGACAGCAGCAGACATTCTTCGGCTCGGTAAAAGTTCGTTAGACGGGCCTTCTTGAACGCCACGAAGGCGTGAGTTTTCAGCACCCATAGCTTCAATCTTCGTCCGCAAGGATTGGACTTCAAGTGCAAGTCGTTTGGACTCTGCATTTTCAGCGGAGGAGTTTCTTTCGTGAGGTTCAATCGGTGCTGAGTCGCACGATGATGCAGTCGACGTGGTGGACAGCGCCGTGGCTCGTTCCAGCTCTACGGCTTGTCGTGACGCCTGTTCGAGTTGGACTTGAAGAGCTGAGTTCAACTCTTGCAGCTCTTCCACATCCTTTTGACGCTTTTCAATTTCGACTTGATCAATTCGCACTTGCTCGGCCAGTTCAGTTCGCTGGTTCTCGCTTTCTTCCAGATCCTTGAGCATGGTATCAATTTGCTCGCGCAGCTCAGCAACGAGCTGCACTTCGTTCTCCAGACGGCTCGCCAGAACGTTTTCATTCGCCACCAAATCGGAGCACTTGGCCTGCACTTCGTCCAGTTCTTCCTGCACTCGGCCCATAGCAGCGATTTTCTCGCGCACATCTTCCCGCAACTGTTCGCAACTCTGCACAAGCTCTCCGTTCTGTTCTTCCAGGTCGGACAGCTTCATCTTCAGCTCCGTGACCGTTTCCTGAAGCGTATGGATCTCCATATCTCGCTTGCGGATCTCCTGCGCCTTCTCGATGAGCTCGTCGGTCATTTCAGTCACTTCAGCTTCCATAGCTTCAGCCTGCGCGACGGTCATCTGCAGCTCGATAAGCTCGATCTCGAGCTTCTCGCGCGTCTCAGTTTCGTCCTGAATGCGCGCAGAGAGTACTTCGATCTCCTGCTGCATGGTCTCGATCTGCACTTCGCGATCGATCACGTCGCGATCAGTCACGAGCGAAGGCCGCTGCCCGAAGATATCGTCTTCGGAGTCGTAGCCGGCCTGGTTGTTGCGATTGGCCTCATACACGGCCTTGACCTTGTCGTACTTCTGGCGCAGCACAAACAGCTCCGACTTGAGGTCCACGATCTCGGTGCGGAAGCGCTCGGTCGCGAGCTCGTGTTCGCGCTGCAGTTCCTCCTGGTCATCCAGCAGGAACACTTTCTCCTCCATCTCTCGCTCCATGCGGTGGTGCAGATCTTCCTCCGTGGCCTGCAGGATGCGCACCTGCGTGTTCAGGTCGTCCTGCTCCTGCTCGAGCTTGCGCTTGGCGTCCACACACTGCGCCAGCTCCGTCTGCAGCGCCTTGAGCTCGTACTCGCTCGTGCGCACTTGCGCCAGCGCATGGTCGAGCTTCTCGCGCGCAGTGAGCAGATCATGCTCCACGACCTGGTTCCTGCTCTGCAGCTGAGTTGTCTGCTTCTCGGCGCGCGTGAGCTCCTGCTCCAGCTCCTGCTCCAGCTCGTGGCTCGACTCGGTGTACTCGTCGAACTCGCGCTGCAGCTGCGCCAGCTCTCGCTGCTTGCGCGCCACCTCTTCGCGCAGGAAGGCCAGCTCTTCCGCCATACTGGGCGGCAGGTCTCGAGTGCGCGCGTTGCCTCTCTTGCCCTAATGCCGAAATGGGAAGAAGGAAAGGACTCCACACACAAGAGGGAGGAGGGGAAGAACGTCAGTCGACGGATAGGGCTGGTGAGAGCAGGATTTCAGCCAATCAGGAAAGGAAAACCTGAGATGGCCAGAAATAATCCCAGTGAGAAACCGGTTTTTACCCAATGGGATCACGTGGAGGAGGAGTTACGTAACGTAGGGGTTGTGGGAACGGACGGCATGTCTTGGTTACAGACCGAGTCTTGGTTACAGATCGGAACTGGCCCAATGCCAGTCAGTACCTACTAGCTCAATGGATCATGACTCTTGGCTCTCTCTCTCTCTCTCTCTCTTAGGGGAGGAGCGTGACGTACTCGTCACGAGTGCGGAACTGCGGCTGCTGGCGGCTGCCACGCGAGCGGATGACGCCCAGCAGCGCCGTGATCGCTAGCAGACCCACGAGCAGCATTGACGTGGCGTACTGGGAGACGTTGAAGGACGAGGCGGACGACGCAGTGGTGGACACGAGCGTCGCGGAAGACTCGCCATCATCCTCAGTCTCATCTACAGGCGCAGTGCAATTACGATGCACGCGGCCAAACGCAATGGCCTGCTGGAAGCTCTCAATGTCGCATAGAGCTGCACAGCAAGAGAAGCATGAGTACCATGTCACAGATATCCACATGGAGCAAGACGTACTGTCAGCGCATTCCGGAAGGAGAATCGGCTTGCCGTGGAAGATCACACGCACAGCGTGCGAGTTGTTCTTGGTCTCGTAAAGCTCCATGGAGAGCACGCCGGCGTACGGAGTCCACTTCTGGTTCCAGTTCTGACGCGCGAGCGCCGCGAGGAACGGCATGATGGTCGAGTCATGGCCTATAATGGATACCAATCAGCATCTAGACGTCACGACAATTGATACAGAAGAGCACCAACGTACCCATGGTGATGGCCAGCTTGGGGGCATTGCTGTCGCCCTTGAGACTTGCATCCAGACGCGTGATGATCTCTTTCATCAGCGGCTGCATGGCCACCTTGGCGAACCACGAGTCGTTGTACGTGTAGTACATTCCCGTGCGCACTTCGACCTCGTGGAACACCTTGGTGAACGTCTCCTCATCGATGCCGCTCGGCAGCTCGAGGTTGTTGCAGCGCGCCGTACTGAGGCATTCCAGAATGCTGTCCCACGAGAAGTTGCCCACAACGTCGTTGAAGTCGTCCGTGAGCTTCACGGTTGCAGAATCGTTCTCGTGGTTGATGAACTCGGGTGAGTTGTTGGACAGATTGCCGATGTAACCCATCATGGGGCAGATCTTGTCGTTGGCGTTGATGTGGTCCGTGGAGATGTCGGCCACGTGCCACTGCAGCATCTCCTCCTGCTCGGGCGAGAGCTCCGTGCCTTCCGGAGGGAACATGCCGTCCACCAGCGCATGGCCGGAGCCCACAGTGCGTTCCTGGTCGTCACTGCGCAGGTAAATGCTGTTGGGCGCGAGCTCCTGCATCAATAAACAGACGGATGAGATGCTGCTGTGGAGAATTGCCATCACATCGAAGAGCTACGCACCGAGAGCTTGTCGGACGAGAAGAGCTTGAGCGCTCCATCGCCAATGTACGAGTCACGCAGGTGCCTACATGGGAAGATCAAGGCATGAGCACCAGCGTCAAGCTCTTCAAGCTGCTAGAGAAGGAGCCTCACAATCCGTTGATAAGGTGCTGCTGGCGACCAAGAGGGAGAAGTCCGCCGACGACGCAGTTGCCGTTCAGGATGTTGTCGCCCTTGAGGTAGCTTTTGCGGTACAAGCGGCCGTAGCCCGTCGTGGAGTTGAGTCCAATGTCTTGCGACTACCAGAGCACATCAGTCAGCCCAGTCCCTTTCGCATGCAGCCATTGAACCAAGACCCACCGAAACGGACGTCGTGGTGCACGTCCACTCGGCGTCCATGGGGCTGTGCTTGGCGTGGTCCCAGCAGAACAGACGCGCGTACGGCGCACGAGCTCCATGGCGCGCGATGAGCTAAACATCATATGCAAACGATCAGTCAGTTCTCTGCCCTAGATCCTGCATCTCTCATGAGCTATCGAACGCCCCACCTGCACTTGCTGGAGCGACTCCACGCGAGCCTCCTGCTCAGCAGACAACGATGGGATCTGCGTGTCCTCGATGCCGTCCAGGGCGTTGCAGTAGGCGTGCGGCTGCCAGCCGTCGTACGGTCCAGCAGCCGCCAGGCCGCTCCAGAGAGCTACGAGCCCCAGCGTCCAGAGCTTCACCATCGTCTTCTCCCTCTTGGTTCCAAAATGGGGAAGGGCGACGTGGTTTCGTCAAAAGATCCGATGTGTGTATCGCATCGTACTTAGTCGAATGCATACAGTTTTCAAGTGAGACCATGACTGAGTCTGCGATCTGATTACGAGCCACCAAGATGCCACGCACTGGATTCTTCATTGGCTTTGGAGCTTTCAAACTTATGCAATCCAGATTTGAAATGGGAACGCGACTTCGTTTCCGAACCCCAGTTGAGGAATTCTCGTGTGCAGAACGCGTTCCCATTCTCTCTAAGATGGCTGAAGAGGCAGATGACTATTCCAAATGGAGGTAGGCTGCTGTTTCTCCTCATCGAATACGTCAATCCTTCATCACCGCGCTCTCTGTATATCAGGAGACGAACGCACGCATCAACTGCGCCATTTTCCTGGATTGAAGCTTCGACGCTCTTCTGGAGTTCTTCGCACTGCCATGGTGGTTCGCGCCAGGCCGATCGCGAGGCAAAGCGTGATGGAGGGCACAACCACGCAGCTTGTGACTGAGTCAGGAGGCCGCTTCCTCACCAATTGTCTGTCGCTGAGTATGTTTGTTCAACTCGGGAACATCGTTTCGTGTCTGAAATGATGGAACCGGACAGCGTCAGATATTCGCGTAGAATCGCTAGAAGAAAACCAGGGATTAAAGCCTCTGATAACACGCATTCTCGATCGGATTCCACCTCGCAGTACTGTTGGATCAGCGAACGAGTTCAGATGAGCAAGTTGATTTTGTTTTGGACGAAGGTGAGTGAATCAGTAACCAAACATTTTTACCAACTCGTCCGGAGGATTCTATAATTGATTGGGCTTCAAATAGCATGAAACCTGTGGTGCATTCGCGCTTCTTTTAGAGGATTGCTCACTCTTTTGTGAGTTGACCCGCCATTTGTCATCACTCCACGCAAGAAGAAGTCTCGACGCGATTGATGAGGATAGTTCCAGTGAAACCAACAAGAAATTAAAGAGCTGAGCGACGTAAAGCGTCACACGGTCAAGCCGATCTCCAAGCTCCAACTACTGATCGCAGTGTACAACTGGACTATGAGCATTCTCTTGTTCCAGTTGATGCTCTCGCAATTGATGGGCATCGTATGGGCGACAGATAACACGAACGTTTCAGTCAGCTACTGTCGCCATCCATCGCTGGGTCCCTACAAGATCGGCAACGATAACGACGAGCCATACAGCGATCGGGTCATGGCATGTGTTCGTCACGGCCGACGATACAAAGCGACCCCGATCAACGAGGCACTTGAGTCTCCAACTGCAGTCACTGAAGATACAAGTGGGCTTCACACGGGCGGCTACCGGGTTGCCCATCGTACTGAAGCCGTTGTGCTTCCTGAAACCACGTACACGTATACCAGAATCTGCGGTGTGCTCCAAACGGCAATTCACAACACTTTCGCAGCATGCGAAGCTCTTGGGTACACGGATCTTGAGCGAGATGCTCTGCGCATTGTGGACAGCAAGACGCTCAAGCGATCCCGAACGCATTGCCGATTATCTTCATCCCGTTTTCGGACAGTTGTCCGTTTGGGAGGTTTGTCGTACCTGGTGCTGACGGTAACGCGTGCATGATGCATCTGTCTGGGTTTCCCTTTCGCAACCTTTGGGGCTTTGTATGCCGTGAATCGATCCGTTCGAGCTGCCAAGATGCGCGAATGGATCGACCGTGTAGACGGAGTCTGGAAAAACGGGTGGTACGAGGACAGTCAAGGCATGCGGTGGCACGCAGATATTGCCAGCACGGCGCTCAACAGCAGCGACGGAATCTCTGTCCGTCGGTTTGACACGCTCGCTGGACGCGAAATCTACTGTGTCAAGCCCAAGGACTGTCCAGAAGCCGTGGTGAATCAGCGGTGGGGATCGTCACTGATCAGCGTCACCACTTCTTTGGGCACAGATGCAATCGCAGCATCGAACGGCACACTCTTTGGATTTTTCCTCCTTGGTCATCGATGTGCGGCCATTTGCATAGCCTTATGGGAAGGGACGCAGCTCTTTCCCCCTCAGTTCTCACTTGGAAATCCACGCGTTAGGACTGAAGATGGCTGAGGAAGACTTCTCGGATGCCGGATCGGAATCTGGAGTAATGCATCGTAAAAACTACTGCGCCATTCTGCTGGATTGGAACTTCCAGGCTGTACAGCAATTCGCAGACGTTGCCAACGAGCCGTCCACCGTCGATTTGCCGCAGTGGTTCGCGCCAGGTCGAGTGAGCGGCAATATCACGGCGCAAACTGTGATCGACGACATGATGGCTTTTCTTGCGTCCAAGTCTGGAGGTCGATTCCTCTCCGTGTGCTTGTCTCCGAACTCTGCGACCCAGCTCGGGCAAATCGTCCAGTGTCTGTGCCATATCACAGCGGACGCGCCCACGCTGTACTGCATGCGCGATGTTCACGAGGGAGCTGTGCTGGTTCGCGTCGCTTGCTTGAGTCGTGAAAGCCCAGAGGCCGTGCCTTTCAACTTCCCATCCGATGTGCGTCCGGTCTACGCATAGAGTCTCCACCCATTGAACCACCTGATAACACCTGATAACACGACTTGCGGTTCGGTCTTGGTTCTTAACCGTTAGTCAAGTGAGACCGGACCATCGGAAATATCGTGGGTTCATTTCATGGAACCATTTCAGATACAGCAACAAGCTCTGATGCTGCCCATCGAGCAGCTCACGGGCGCGTCGCTGTGGACGCAGGCGCTGCTGCTGGCCGTGCCGTCGCTGCTGGTGTGGCGGTGGCTCTCCTCTGGCAGCCGCCGACCCAAGGGACGCAAGCTCGAGGCCCCGCCGAACCGCCTGCCGTTCTTCGGCGACACGCTCACCATCGCCAGCCGCATGGACGACCATCCGACGTGGGCGGCCGAGATCAGCGAGCTGTACGAGGGCCGGCCATTCGAGGTCCGGATCCTGGGCCGCCCGCTGGCCATCTTCCTCAGCACGCCCGAGATGTTCGAGGACGTGCTCAAGACGCAGTTCGAGGTCTTCGACAAGGGCGACTTCATGCGCGAATGCCTCTCCGACGTCATCGGGAACGGCATTTTCCTGGCGGACGGAGCCAATTGGGCGCACCAGCGCAAGACCGCGAGCGCGCTGTTCACGATGAAGGCGCTGCGAGACTCCATGGCCACGACGGTGAGCAACCTCATCCCAGTGCTGCACAAGATCATCCAGACGTCCATGGACAAGAGCGAGCCTGTGGGGCTTGTCCGCCTGTTCAACCGCTTCGCGATGGAAGGCTTCGCAGAGATCGGCTTTGGCATCAAGCTGGGAGGCCTCGAGTCCAAGGAGGAGCCGCCGTTCATGGCTGCCTTTGACACTGCGCAGCACGTCACGCTGCTCCGGTTCCTGCTGCCCATGTGGGTCTGGAAGCTGCAGCGCTGGCTCAATGTTGGCGCGGAGAAGCAGCTCAGCGATAGTATGCGTGTGATCAACGACAATGTGTACGGCATCATCGAAAAGGCGCTAGCGGAGAGAGCGAAGACCAAGGATCAAGACAGTGGCGACAAGAAAGCGACCATTATATCGCTCTTCATGGACAACATGTGCAAAGACGACGGCGAGATCGACCCGGTCTACTTGCGAGACATTGTCGTGAGCTTTCTCATCGCAGGGCGAGACACGACGGCGCAGACGCTCTGCTGGTTCTTCTACATGATGAGTCAGCATCCGGAGATTGAGCGCAAAGTCCGCAGAGAGATCGCCGAGAAGGTCCCGAAGCTCGCGGCTGGCTCCATCGATCACCCGTCGATCGACCAAATCCAGGAACTCTCGTATCTGGAAGCTACAATCAAAGAGACGCTGCGCCTGTATCCGCCGGTGCCAGGCAATGTCAAGGAGGCCAATCGAGACACGGTGCTCTGTGATGGCACATTCATCCGGAAGGGCGACACGGTCGAGATCCCGTCCTATTCTATGGCGCGACTGACGCAAAACTGGGGTCCTGACGCCAAGCAGTTCAATCCGGAGCGCTGGTTTGATCCTGACAATGGAAAACCCATCACGGTCTCAGCGTTCAAGTTCGTGTCCTTCCACGCAGGACCACGCACGTGTCTGGGCATGCATTTGGCCATGATGGAGCTCAAAACGGTCGCTGCGAGTCTGTTGAGTAAGTTCCAGTTCAACTTGGTCGAGGGACAGAACGTCACGTACAAAGTGTCGGTCACGCTGCCAGTCAAGGGCGAGCTCAACATGCACGTCGCATCGGCGGTCTTTCCTGAAGACAAAAGCCCCACGTATTGAGAAGGTTGTAGCGCAGGCTAAATGGTATCATGCATGTATTTTTCTGCGTTTTTGAGTTTCCTTGGACAGGGTTTACTTCCATTTCGAGATTTTCCAGGTGCCAACGAAATCCTTTCCAGCTCAAGAGCGACTGCGCTTGGCTCCGAAGGAGCCATCCAGAAAAGGTTTATTTGTGATGAATACGGAGCGAAAATATGTTTATAGCTTCTTTTAGAATCTGAATGAAACTTCTGGGTGGCCTTGGGAATATTGGTAAACGACTGATTGATACAAGCGAAACCTGCTCGCTGTCGTCGATAAGAAATTTCACTCGTTGATTATTCACTGATGCTGCGGCTTGATCGGTTCATGTCAATCAGCCGTTTGCCAGATGCACCAGTCGTTCTTTACTGGATATCAATCATCGCAAGCCACATCACTACAGTCAGAGATATGTCATCTAGGCTTTCAACAGCGCATGATGTGGTAAGACACCAGGAGAAGAATGCATCGCTCATCACCTACCATTTTCAAACTTTCCAGCGAGTTTCTATGTCAACTTCGGCTCGCCCAAGAGGAGCTAGAAATAGCTAATCTTGCGTATGGGAACGCATGCAAGGAAGAAGAGAGTGTTAAAACTGCAATTCAAACGTTAAAAGCCAAGTCCTCATTCACTAACGCCAAGAAGAGATGCAGCTAATGAAGCTTCTGAAGGACAAGTATGATAATACGAACAGTGAAAGAGTTTTCGAGTATGCGGGTATGATCCTCGCGCGTTGCAGAGTTCAGGAAGCGAGACGACACGTCATTTACGGTGAGTCTTATGTTTGTCGTGCAGAGATTTGCCTTGCGATTATCCAAACTGTTGTTCTGTAGAATGCAGGTATCGTTGTTGCTGGATTGGTCCTGGTGGTGTTTGGCGAATGGATTTTGCGAATGCTTTCGCTTGACGATAAGATCGGTATCTAAATTCGCAGACAGGGACTCCAAGCCTTTTATCATTCATGTTTCCCCAGATTCTGGCACAAAACGAAACTCAACGCGAGATGAAGACGGCAAGAATATTTCTACGACAAACCTGCAAGAAAGAGTACGTGTAGTGCCTTGCTTGCTTGTATTTGGCTAAACAATAATCGTTAGCTTTTCAGCCCTGCAGAGCACATCGATTATATTTTTTGTACTCAATGAACGCGCGCAGGAGCCGAAGGACCTTCGCTGCGCATAGGAAAGCTAACCAGTAAAAGAGAAATTGGGCTGGTGCTTGAATAGTTGGATGCAGATCTCTTTCTTGCGAAGCCAGCATCAAAGGTTGACTTCAATCGTATTTACGTCAGCGCCATGATCGACAAGTGTCTGGACAACCTTCACATGCTGCCTGAATAAGCCGATAACCATTTTGAATCGCATCAATCGTTGCGCCACTGCCCATTAAGAAGTTCATGAGTAACATTTTCAGCAGCCCAGCTCAATGCCTTGGTGGAGATTTCACGCTAAGAACTGACGCATTTCGGATAGAGTGTGATAGGAGATGAACGAAACTGCCTCTGGGCTGTCGCGGCTCAGACAGGCCACGCGAACCAGCACGGCCATGGGAACGTCGCGCATGCAGTACTGCGTAGACGGATACACTTCGATACTGCAGAGACAGTGGACGATATGCACGAGTTGGGCCACAGAGTAAGCAATCACAGTTTACGCAAGTCGCAGTGCCGATTGCATTCCAGGACTCAAAATGCATCAGGCCTGCTATAAAGATCAGCAAGTCCACGAAGAAAACGCAGCGCCACTTCACAACGCAGTACGATTGGGTGCCGACCACGCTCCTTTCGGGCGAAGGACGGAAAATCGGTTCCAATCATCGAACTGAGAGAGAACGAGAATCATCGTTTCCCATATCTCTACTCATCATTCAAACCAATCATCACTCATATCGGAATTTGAACGCTCATCGAAAATCCAGATTCCAATGAGGTCGTTTCAAGCTCAAGAGCGACTGCGCGTGGCTCAGAAGGAGCTGGAGAGATCTTCACGTGCACATAGGAATGCTCGCCTGAAAAAAGTGGAGCTGGGTCGGTTGCTGGAGGAGCTGGATGCCAAGTTCCCAGACCGCGGCCCTGATCACAAAAAAATCCAGTCGGAACTGATCAAGGACAGGATTATGAACCGGTTAACTATACATGTCGAATCGGTTAAGAAGCACTGCGCGCAACAAGCTATTGAGGACGCGAAATGGGAGGCCAGAAGAGGTATGATGTGTGATGAATATCTCCGTGTGGGTGATCTGCCTGTGAGTACTAATCTAGTACATTTGCTGATCATATTTTTGTTTCTTCCAGAATTCGCATGGAACTTCGTTGTTGGCCTGGGTGGTCTTGTGATATTGGTAAACGGCTGGTTGGCAAGAGAGCGAAGCCGAATCGCAGTGGTTGTGGATCAGAGAAGCCGCTCGTTGATAAGAAACGTTGCCTCGCTCGTTGATGTGTATTCGTTCATCCAACTAAACTTGGAGGATCTAAGTGCGAGTTGCGAAAAAATTGGCTTGAGCTATTTGGTGTGTCGATCATATATATTGAATGACTTTTAGTTTTTTATTTCTAATGAGCATCGCGCTATCAGGAACGGCCGCATTTAAGCCGACTGAGGAAATCTTTCATGGCGCTCACCGTCGTTCAAAAGAGTTTACCAACAGGCAATGTCTGACAAGAATTGGTCTTCACATCAAGAATGGCTCCAACAACGCAGTGGCGTCAACGTAACAATGGCGAGAGCGAAAAACATTACGAGCTTACATGAAGAACCAGGATGTGATCCATGGAAGAGCCCACTTATACCTCCATAATTTGATATCGCGTTTGAACCTGCCACATTCCATCATTCACTTCACTTTGCTCATGTGGGGCGGCCGCAGACGCAATGGCGAGGGCAACGGACGCAACGTCGCGCTTCTGCTGATGCTGCTGCGCCAGGTGAACGATATGGACAGGAAGCCTCCACTCACTATGGGGCTCATGGGTGCGACCGTGCTCTTACGCTTGGGCTTAAACCTGGTCCTCACTCGTGCTGTGTCTGACCAGCCATGATGTACGGCCTGCACTTCCAGAAGAACCGATTGCCAGCCGCCTTTCGAGCCTATTCGCTGTAAGCTTACGACTGGATTCGCTTGGTTAATGACTCTGGAGTGGTTCATTGATATTGTGTGGTTCTAGTTGTCCGGACAAAGTGCTCGCGCATCGTGAGTTCGGCCGCCTTGTTGGCTCTGCGTTCCTGCACGTGGACGATTGGCATCTGTACCACAACATGTAGGCGCATGGCTCACTCTACTCAATGAATGGCTGTCTAATTGCTGACGATGGCATTGCAGGGCCTCGTTCTTGTGGAAGGGCTATCATCTCGAAGGACAGATGGGCTCATTGCGCCTGGGTTTGCTCATCGGCTACCTGCTTGTGCTCTCCCATGCGCTCGTGGTCATCGTGGCGTATCTGATGGACACAGTGCTGCAAATCCACGTACGTTCTGAACCAATGACTGAGCCTCTGAGTCTTCAACTCACCTGTGAATTGCTGTAGGAACCACTGCATCAGTGCAGCATTGGCTTCTCGGGCGTGCTCTTTGCTCTCAAGGTATCATGTCTGCAGCAGTGAACTATGGCGTAATGGCCCTTACCTGTTTGATATGTCTGCAGGTGGTTCTGAACTACAATTCGCCAGCATTCTCGTCTGTGTATGGCTTCCGCGTGCCCACCAAGTACGCAGCTTGGCTCGAGCTCGTGCTGATCCACGTGCTCGTGCCGCAATCCTCGTTCATGGGCCACATGTGTGGCATCCTAGCAGGTTTGAATCCCTTGGGTCTTTATTGGAGATGCAGCCGCCACTAATTCAATGATGCTCTCCTCTCCACTTAGGCTACCTCTACGTACTCGCTCCAGGCGCCAACGCCGTCCTCCAGGCCTGTGCTCGTTGGGTCGAGCGCACGTATCGCCGCTTGCAATCCACTCACGCTCGGCAGTCGCCACCGCCTTCGCCTCGAGCTGGACATAGTACAAGAGCCACCAGTACTGGCTTCAGCAGCGATGAAGAGTTGGCGAGACGTCTGCAAGAGGAAGAGTACAACCGACGTGCTCAAGAGCTCCAGCAGAATCCTCAGCCGACGTCATTGGGACCTGATGAGCTGCGTAGACGTCGTGTCGCACGCTTCCAACAATAGCAATGCACAGCTTCAATATGGCATCCTGTCCATCCTGCTGTGACTGACTGACTGACTGACTGGATTGCTGGGTCGTCGGATGTGAAATGATGCGGAATCCAAATGCTGAAAAATTGGCGATTCGTCACTCCAACCTTTCATATATCATACCCTGTCCAAACAGATCATATAAGTGTTCTGTCGTGGCCATGCATCGTAGTATTGCAAAAATAGATTCTGACAGGTCCTTCCATGGACAGAGACGGGTTGGCCCATGTGGCTCCTCGTTGGACAGAGAATTTGAGCCAGGAGCCACTCCATTTCCGAATCATGGTGCTCTGGGGCATGGGCGAGCACGTGTGGCGCAAGCTGCAGCTCTTCGCCGTCGGTCTGCTGCATCTGCTCTTCTCCTGCGACCAGCTCTGTCTGCAGACCGAGGCACCGCCGTCTGCAGCCCAAGCCACGGACGACGCCTCATCGCCTCTGCTGCAAGTCATCGAGCGCCAGGAGCAGCACGACTCTCTGCGGCGCAAGCGTATCGTGTTTGTGCGCCACGCAGAGTCCGAGTGGAACGTGCTCTTTAACCGCGGCCTGCAATGGCGCGCGCCGTTCCGCTTCGCGCGAGCTGTCGTGCGCGAGTGGCTGCTGCTGCCCACGAAGGACTCGCTGTTCCTGGACTCGCCTCTGAGCGCTCATGGGCTGCAGCAGGCGCAGACGCTCTTCGACCACGTCTGCGAGCAAGCCGGTCCACCCGAAGCCATCAACGAGGCCAAGCCGGAGCACCTGCTGCGCTACCTCTGCTGCCCGCTGCCCAACAGCATGGTCGTGGCCTCGAACCTGCGCCGTGCCATTGATACTGCTCGCATCGCGTCCGCCGCCCGACTGGAGCTGCCAGGCGAGCAGATCCACGTGCTCTCGTGTCTCCAAGAGATCGGCCGCAACGTGGACACTCTCACGATCAGCGACGCGTACGCCATCGAGCCGCGCGTGCTGGCCAAGTCGCTTGAGGGCGAGAAGCCGCAAGAGGACCTGTTCAATCTGTCCGAGAGCCACGGGAACAAGTCCGTGCAGGGCGTGGGCCGCCAGCGCCTCATGACGTTCGCCAAGTGGTGCTTCTGCCAGCAGGAAGACGTGCTCGTGGTCTACGGCCACTCGAACTGGTTCCAGGCCTTCTGCCAGGACTTCCTGCCGACGGACTGCGACGTGGATGCCAAGAAGACCAAGCTGCGCAACTGCGGAGTCGTGAGCTTCTACCTGCAGGAACAGCGAGTCCAGGCCGGTGCTGCTAATGGAGCCCAGTACTCCATTGACCCAGCCAGCTTCCAGCACGTGCGCTGATCAGTATCTATTCTGCCTTTCAATCGTAAGAGAGCCAATTATTCATTCGCATGCCTTTGCATCCATACTACGTAAGCTGCGCCTGCATGTATTGTTCCTTTGGTGAGCTTGGCCACTGCACGTCACATCCTAGTACTCCTACTGCCTGCAATTGCATTTTGAAGCAAGTCGACTCGGTTATTTAAATTGAACTGCAGTTTCGGTTGACGAAATGGAGCAAACATGTCATCGCGAAATGCCAATTATGTTGATTCCCCAGGAGCAAGAGCGCTTCGTTTACAAAAGCTATCCATTCACATCACAAGCGACTTGGGCCAGCAACGTAGCTCCTGCTAACGACGGAATAGCATCTGTTCTTGACGGATTGTTCAGCGGAATGCGTCTGTACTCTTGCACTGCAGTGGCAATGCTTCACTCACTCATTTTGATTTTGGAGAAGGAGAGCCTCCAGGAGCCAAGGAACAAATCCGTCGAGGTCTTTTGGTCTTCTGTGCCAAATGGACATTGTCGCACTGGAGTTCAGTTCCGTACGCGCACTAACCTCTTCCATCAGTATGCATTCTGCCATGAAAGCACAAGCCAATCATTCACTCTCAAGTCTTTGTATTCATACTACGCATGCTGTGCCTCTGGCTGCTTGCTCTGCCCTGCTGTGCTCTCTACTGTTGTGCTCTGTTTCTCCTCGTCCTCGTCTTCACCTCCACCGACGACTTCGCTCGCAGCTTCCAGCTCCTCCACGTGGCGCAGCTTCTTCTCCACGCCAGCACGACGCTTGTCCGTGCGCGGCAGCAGCTTGCGGGCCGCCGCGAGATGCTTCTTGGCCTCCTCCCACGCCTCGTTCGGCACGAGCACGCTCTCGGCGTAGATCACGTGGGTCTTCCAGTTCTTGGGCTGGAACTTGAACGCGTTCTGGAACGCCGCCACGGCCTTCTCGTAGTCCTGCAGTGCCGCGAACGTGCGGCCGTAGGTGCACATGAGGATGGCCCAGCTCTTCTTCTCGTACCGAGGAACCACGTTCAGCGCGCTCTCGACGATGTTCTTGGCGCGCGTCGGGTCGATCGGCAGCTCCAGCAGCGCTCGCAGGTTCCACACGGCCGCATTGGACGAGTCCAGCGCCAGCGCCTTCTCAAACGCCACACGCGCGGCCTTGAAGTTGCGATTCCGCTGCTCGATCTTGGCTAGAGCGATCAGCAGCGGCGCGTCGTCCGGTATATGCTGGCTGGCCATGGCCAGCACTGTGCGTGCCGAGTCCACGTTGCCCATGCGGCTCTCTACACGAGCGAGCGCCTTCCAGGCCTCCACGTGCGTGGGCTGCTGCTTCGTGGCCTCCTCGAACAGCTCGCGCGCGTTGTCCAGCTCGCCGTACTGCTCCTCGAAGCCGCCCCACGTGTACAGCAGCACAGCCGTGTGCTGCATGGTCTGCAGCGCATGCTCGAACACGTGGCGGGCGTTCTTCATGTTGCCGCGCTTGTGGTGCAGGATCGCGAGCGACATGATGCTCGGGATGTGGTCCGGATGCGCGTTCAGCGCCTCCATGTACAGCGCCATGGCCGCGTCGTCCTGCCCGAGCTCTTCCTCCATCTTGGCGTACGAGTTGTAGGCCGACGGCTCGATGAAGATGCCGCCGTCGATCAAACGGCGATACCCGCGTCTCGCCTCGTAGATGTTGCCCAGCTTGTAGTGCGCCATGGCGCCCAGCAGCACGAGCCACTTGTGCGTCGGGAAGGTGCGCGACGCGCGCGTGAGCACCGTGATGGTGTTCTTGTAGAAGCCGTTGTCGAACTCGGCCTTGGCCCACGCGTGCCAGACCTGCGCCGTCGCGAGCTTGTGGGTCGTGGCCGTCTGGAAGATGTCGCGCGCCAGCTTGATGTTCTGGTTCTTGGACTCGAACACGCCGTACGCCTGCATGATGAGCACGTCGTCCGGGTGCTCCTGGTACAGCTGCTCGAACATGGCGCGGGCCTTGTCCTGGCTGCCGGTCTCGGTCTCCAGCAGCGCCATGCCCAGCCCAGCGCCGGCGTTGGAAGGGTCCGTGGCCAGGATCACCTTGTACAGCCGCCGCGCCTCCACGTGGTTGAGCGCCTCCATCTCCATGGACGCCCACGACTGCCACAGCTCGGCGTTGAACGAGATCTTGGCCGCCTTGGCGAAGATCATGCGCGCCAGGTCGTAGTTGCCGGCCTTCCACTCCATCACGCCCCACTTGTTCCACATGCCCATGTCCTTGGGGTAGTGCAGCTGCAGCACGTTGCGGAACAGGTTGCGCGCCAGCGAGATGTCCTCGCGCACGAGCTCGTTCAGGTTGGGCTCGGGCGACTGCCAGCGCAGCTTCACGTCCTCCAGGTACTTGACGTCGGGCTCCCACGGCAGCTTGCCCGACAGCTCGCTGAACTTCTTCTCCACCTGCCGCGAGTAGTCCTGCCCCACGTACAGCGCGTCCATGCGGATGCTGCGCACCTGCTGCTGCGAGAACGGCGACTCCAAGAACACCATCGGACGCATGAGCGAAGCGGAATTCATACTAAGTGGTTGGGCATGGGCTTGTGCCTCCGTAGCCGCGACAGATCGGCCGGAAAGGGCCGCTCCGGGCCACCGCCTCAGTGCGCTCCGCATTGAGATTCCAGGCTCTGTGGTGATAATGCTAGCAGTACCGGTTTCGAGCAGGTACCGGTATCTTCACGAGCAGCTACAGTATTGATACCGATTCTACCGGTATAATGTTGACACGCTTTGCGTCCATTCGAATTGGAGCCAGAAGACGATCATCATGGGCCGCAAGAAGACGAGCGTTGTGGTCGCGCCGGAGGAGCCGGTGGCCGGAGAAACGCGCACGCGATCCATCGAGCAACTCTATGTGCATCCGGAGACGCTGGCCTGCGCGCAGATGACGCGCTGCGTGGCCTGCTGCTACAAGATCGTGCTCTACGGCCGCCCGGGTCTGATGCCCAACGTGCGACCGGAGATGTGTCCGCGCCATGGCGGCGGCGAGCTCTCTGAGGGCGCGGCTTCAGTCGTCAAGCGAAAGCGCGGCTGCGTCGGCCTCTACGACAGCGACCGCATTAAGCGCGTGCTAACTGTCGGCGACGGCAACTTCTCCTACTCACTGGCGCTCGCCAAGGGGTTCGCCCAGGCCGAAGACAAGGTGCAGCTGGTCGCGACGTCACACGAGACCAAGGAATCGGTCCTGGAGACGTACCCCGACGGAGAAGCCATTATTAAGCAGCTGCACGACATGGAGCATGTGGACGTGCATCACGGCATCGACGCGACCAGCCTGAAGCATCTGGAGCCGATGGGTCTGTTCGACCGTGTGATCTGGAACTTCCCCTGTGTGCGCGCGCCGCGAGGAGAAGACGGTCAGAACAACGAGATGGAGACCAACAAGCAGCTGCTGCGCGACTTCTTCGCTATTGCGCCCAAGATCCTGACGCCCACGGGCGAGATTCACGTGACGCACAAGACCAAGCCGCCCTTCGGCCAGTGGGGCATTGAGCAGCTTGCGCAGGAGCAGAATCTGGCACACGTGCGCTCCGTGATCTTTGATCGGTGTCTGTACCCAGGCTACTCGAACAAGAAGGTGCTGTCCAAGGGATCGTTCCCGATCTGGGACTCGCTCACGTTCGTCTTCGTCCCGGCTGACCGCGCCGAACAGCACAAGAGTGACGAAGCGATGCAGATCGGAGAGCAATCGCTCACTCCAGTCACACAGAAGGTGCTGGACATCACGTATCTGCTGCTGAACCCGGCCATGCGCTTCGATGCTCGTCAGAACCGAACTAAGAAGGGATCCACGCACAAGCGCAAGCTTGAGACCTCGGACGGTGACGCCAAGGACGAACCGGCGGCCACCAAGCAGAAGACCGAGGACAAGAAGGCAGACCCGGCCAAGAAGATCATCCACAGCCAGACTGTGACCAATAAGAAACGCCCTGCTGCAGCTCCACGCATGCAGAGAAAGCAGCGCCGGCGCTAGATAGACTGATCGATAGACGACACGGCATACATACTCAACAGGATATGGATGGATAAATGACTGTATTTCCCAATAGAAAACATGCGACTGAGAAAATTTGTCGACACATTATAATTTATGGTTGATTACTGCAGGCGAAGCCAGAAGATCTCTAGAGCAACACCAACAAAAAACATCGACGTGTGACTAAATTATTATTATTTGCGTTATACTGCCAGCTGCGGATGATGATAGAAGGGTTTTGCTTTCATCTGGATGCTCGATGTTGCTCCGATACAGCATGATCTCTTCGGTGCACTCGACTTATCCAGCAATGGTAAGACCAAAACGAACAAAAGCACTTGCAATCGAACAACTTTGTGCGATAACCGTCCACCTGCGTGGGTGTTTGTCCAGCACCACAGAGGCGATCAACAAACCCACAACAATTATCTGGCAAGTAGCTTCCACGGCTGCGATTGATCAGTGATGAAATCATAGAGAGAGCCAAAACAAATTGAATACCTTTCACCCTGCTTGAGGGCTTTTCAAACTTGCCGTAAAGTGCTGTTGCTCTCATTTTCATTTCAATTATTGCTCGATGAGTTCGCGTCTTCCTGTCTGGCTCTGCACCGTTGTCGCTTTGCGCAGCAAGATTGTTGAATGTTGTGCAAGCGTCGCTGTATGCACGAAGCGCCTCCGTTCGTGCTCTAGTTCGGATCCGAGCGTCGATCCATCACGACCACTTGAAAACTGATTCAACAATTGCCACAAAAATTGCACAAGCGTTCGTCACGAAGGTTGATGTGTCGCCACTACTGGCATTGAAGCAGGTGATCGCCGAGCCGAAAACAGAGAGCAGGCACAAGGCCAGCACAAGTCCTAAAAAATACGTCAATACGCTTTCGCAACCAAGACGGCATCATGGCTTACCTTTGTAACTAATGGTTGTTAGCTTCTCCGCAAGCTTTACGAGACAATCGATGTCGTATTCATCTGCCATTGCAGCAACTACAGCTTCAGACGCGGCGCGGTATAATCCACCTCCAGCTTCGAGCAAGTCCGCGAAAATCGGATTTTCGACTTCATCGGAGTCGTCATCTCCAGAGGCACAGTATCGCATGGCGCGCCACGCTCTGCACGATGCTCCGCCGCTTCTGCTTCATTTGGCGCGCCGCCGCCGCCAACGACGTTTTCGCTTTCTTCTGGTGGAGAGCTGTATCTGTTAGCCTTACTACGCGCTCATGAGTGTGCACGTGCTGCGCTTTGAATGCTGCCACGAGCATTTTCTTTAGGCTTCGGCTTCGGAAATGGCAATCTGCGCGCAAGTTGCACTTTCTGGGTAGGTGGGAGTGATGGTCGTAGAAACGGGGTACTGTATCAAAATGGTTACAAGATAACCCTTCCGTCACTCAAAGGAAGCTCCTTTCAGCCTAAGCGTACTCGAGGTTTTGGCGTCGGACGGCGACGCCCATGCCGGCGGCCGCGTACGGGTTGGCTGATGGCTGGTTTACCCTGGAGCAGGCTTGTTGTCGCACGGGCTCATCCACCGAGTCCTCATCATTGCGGTTGCAGCGCAGGAATCAGGCTCCACCATGCCAGAGGCATCGCTCGAGTGACAATGGTCCAATGCCATGCGGAGTAGCGTACGCTTTGCTTGGCGAAGGCATCTGTGTGAACCCTCAAGACAGTATAGGGCGAGCAGTCTTGATGCTGGCTGCCCAAGGCAATCGCCTGAAGAACCCACGTGTCATGGAGCTCAGCCAGATGCATAACGCGTTGCTGGTCGCAGCTGAAATGTCCACATTTTTAATTCAGCACCTTCTCCAATCTTGGTTTGATCACGGGCAGGAAACATCGGTCATATCCTCATAATTCTTATGTTTTATCGCACTCGCCATTGATGCGTCGACGCCATTGCGTGGGCGGCACACTGCGGACTGTTTCGTTGTTGGAGCCATTTTTAATATGAAGACCAATTCTGGTCAGACATAGTCTGTTGGTAAACTCTTCTGAACGCATGAGCTTCGTTTACGTAAGAAATGTGGGGCCAACAATCATAATGACGTCGTTCTTGAACTGCTACTCCCGGATACTGACTACAGCAATGCCGAGGATCACATAGTGACTCTGCTCCGAGGGTGGGCAGTTCTTTGTCTGTGATCTGGCCTTCAAAGGAACTCTCGCCGATTATGCGTACCGCGACACGAACCACTTCGGCACAGGGAATCCAGTAACTCCCCACGAAGCAGATGCCTTAGCGGGCTTTGGCTTGCGTTTCGATCTAATGTACCAAGGCAACATATTGCAGGTGACAATTGAAGAAATTCCACAGTCGACCTTGCAGAATGCGGAAGGAAAGTTAATGAACTCCCCAGTGTGCGATTCAAACCTTCCTTCAGCTTAAATGTGACCGTATCGATAGAGTCCCATTAGTCGTACAGAGCCCAAACAACAAGAATATCAATGATCGGCACACCAAATAGCTCAAGCCAATTTTTTTAGCAACTGGCACTCAGTCCTCCAGTTTAGTTGGATGAACGAATACACATCAACGAGCGAGGCAACATTTCTTATCAACGAGCGGCTTCGCTGGTCCACAACCACTGCGATTCGGCTTCGCTCTCTTGCCAACCAGCCGTTTACCAATATCACAAGACCACCCAGGCCAACAACGAAGTTCCATGCGAATTCTGGAAGAAACAAAAATATGATCAGCAAATGCGTTAGGCTATCATCTCTTCCGCTTCGTATTCTCAGGCAGATCACCCACACTGAGATATTCATCACACATCATACCTCTTCTGGCATCCCAATTCGCGTCCTCAACAGCTTGTTTCGCGTTGCGCTCTTTAAACGATTCTCTATATAGAATTAACCAGTTCCAACCCCTGTCCTTGATCAGTTCCGACCGGATTTTTTTGTGATCAGGGCCGCGGTCTGGGTACTTGGCATCCAGCTCCTCCAGCAACCGACCCAGCTCCACTTTTTTCAGGCGAGCATTCCGGTGCGCACGTGCAGATCTCTCCAGCTCCTTCTGAGCCACGCGCAATCGCTCTTGAGCTTGAAACGACTTCATTGGAATCTGGATTTTCGATGTGGCGTTCAAATTCCGGTATGAGTGATTACGAGTAGAGATATGGGAAACGACGATTCTCGTTCTCCCTCGTACGTGGGCGATTGAGCGAACCTCCGCAAATCGCCAGACACCCAAATCCCTGCCTATGGTGGTTGGAACTTAACGGATAACCTGGGCTGGGCGATTGTGGGGCGGTTTGAAAGGGGCGATTGATTCGATCCGGTTTGGAAATTTTGTGTAGAACTCACAATATCAGTGGTCCAAGTGCAACTGTGGGGAGTGGAATATGTGGCTCAAACATAAGTGTACCCACGGCAACAGCGTAACAGGGGGCCACGTAACTCCAAGTAAACTCAAACGTGGAATGGCGGTCCCAATGGCGGGCTCTGGAGCCCATTTGAAGACGCGCCGGCATGGGGAAAGACGACGCGACGCTGCCACAAGCGGCCACCGAAGGACGTCTGGACGCTGTACAGGCTGCGTTAGCTGACACTGACGTCACGATCGACACTGCGGACGAGCGCAACGCACGCCGCTGATGCGCGCTTCAAGCCAAGGCGACACAGCCGTCGTTAAGAGCTTGCTGGACCATGGCGCCTCTGCGGACGCCCAGGACGACGAAGAGCGGACGGCGTTGATGCTGGCGGCTGAGAAAGGCCATGCGTCTGTTGTGGAGCTTCTCCTGGCGGCTGAGGCTGACGTGAACGCCGAGGACGCGAATTGCTGTACCGCTCTGATGTTGGCTGTTCAAGGCAACCACCTGGAGACCACGCGCGCTCTTATCGCGCATGGAGCCCAAGTGGACGCGTTAACGGACGACAACCATAGCGCGTTGATGTTCGCAGCTGGAAAGGGCCACTTGGAGATCTCCAAGGTGCTGATTGAAAGCGGCGCGAACGTGAATGCTGCTCAGAACGGCTCTCGCACGGCGCTCATAATGGCAGCATTCTACGGTCATATGGACGTGGCCAAGTTGCTCATTGATCGTGGTGCTGACGTGAACACTGTTGAAGAAAATGGCTTGACAGCGTTGATGTTAGCATTGATACTAGCTTCTCAAGATGGCCATGAAAAAGTCGTTCAAATTCTGCTGGATAATGGTGCTTCCGTCAATACAACTTCCAGTTATGGAGCCACTGCACTAATGTGGGCAGCGAAGATTGGACATGACAAGGTTGTTCGAGTCTTAATCGATCATAAGGCTCAAGTAAACGCGTTTGATGACAACAACAATTCGGCACTGAGTTGGGCCATTGACGAACGTCGCTTTGATTTTGTGAATTGTTGATCGTTAGTGGCGCAGCTATCGATACTGATGAAAAAGGCGCCAAGTTGTTAATTCTGGTTGCTCAAGAAGGCGACGAGGGAGTTGTGCAACTTTTGCTGAAGCAAGGTATCTCAGTTGATTCATCTGACAGTGACCAAACTACTGCTCTGATATGGGCAGCGAAAAATGGACATGACAAGGTTGTACGGATTGGATTTTGATCGATCATGGAGCTCAAGTCAATGCATTTGATGATGCCAACTACTCTGCCTTGATTTGGGCTGCTAAAGAAGGTCACGTGGAAATTGTGAGATTGCTGATTGGTAGCGGCGCAACGATTGACGCCTCTCAAAGTGGCTGGACTACGGCACTTATGCAGGCCGCATACTACGGTCGTGCGGATGTTCTTCAGATACTGCTCAATCATGGCGCTGACGTGAATGCTATAGATAGCATCGGTTGTTCAGTGTTGATATTGGCCTGTCAAGGAAACCACGAGCAAATTGTGCAAATGTTGTTGAATCATGGTGCCTTAATTAATGCGACTACTAACGACAACCGCACAGTCCTATTATATGCTGCGATGCAGAGCCGTGAAAAGGTTGTCCGCGTTTTAGTTGATCATGGGGCCAACGTTGATGCGTTTGACGACTACAATTATTCGCCGTTGATTTGGCGGCTAAAGACGGTTATCTGGAGACCGCGAAAATTCTGATTGAAGGCGGTGCAACGATCGATGCCATTCAAAATGGCAAAATTACTGCGCTGATGCACGCGACACGATCCAACAGAGTGGATATTGTCAAATTCCTGCTTGCTAACGGGGCAGATGTTAATACGACCACGCGAGACGGCGATTCAGCACTGACGTTTGCTGTGGACGAAGGCCAAGAGAAACTTGTACGACTGTTACTTCCTTCAGCAAGCGCAACCACCAGCAACGCAGCACTCATTGAGGCTGCGATAATGGGGCAAGAGGGCATTGTGCGTGTTCTCATTGATCATCTGGCCCAAGTGGATGCATTTGATGACGATAATCACTCTGCTTTAATATGGGCCGCTCTGTATGGTTTTGAAACTATAGCAAAAATTTTAATCGACAGTGGCGCAACGGTCAATGCAATTCAAAATGGGTATCGCACTGCGCTTATGCAGGCAGCATACTATGGTCATCCGGAGGTAGTCGACCTTTTGGTTCGACATGGCGCTGATGCAAATGCCGAAGACGTGGACGGTCGGATGCTAGCTTCGCAAGATGGCCAGGAAAAAGTAGTGCAATTATTACTGGATCATGGCGCCTCCGTTACTATAAAAGCGAAAGACAATACGACACCACTACATTGTGCGGCACGAAGACGGCGTAGTGGCGTTGTGCGTGCTCTTGTTGATCATGGAGCCGACATTGAAGCGTTTGATGAAAACGGCTATACTGCGCTGATATGTGCTGCCGAAGAAGGTAATGTGGAAATTCCATTCGGGTTTGGGGACGTTCAGGATTGACCTGGGCCGACCCAGGCCGACTCCGCTACACATGGCTCATTTGCGCGCGCGGGGATTGTGGATTGTGGCAGTGCAGGCGCTGGACGTGGAAGAGAAATCCAGAGAGAAAGGATGTTATGGGACTTGTGAAGCAGAGTAGAGAGAGAAGTGTGCTG
>JAADXR010000310.1:0-35273 GCA_023337935.1 Elongisporangium anandrum
CCAGCTCCTCAAACAGGAATTGGTAAAAGAGCGAAGAGAGTGACACACCGACAAGCGAGTTTAAATTGCCAGGCCATCCTTTAGCGCTCTGTGGCTTGGAGACCTTTGAGACCGAAGGAATCGGGCGCAATCGGAAGCGCGATCAGCTATGATAATTGCCCAGTCGTTCATAGAGGGGCGTGGACCTCCTCCGTATTCATCTTTGCTCACCATCGATGCTCGTGAACACTGGAAGGCGGACGTGAAACAGCTTGATCTTGCCATCGAGGAGACTGTTCTTGCACACTTGGATTCCAAGGAAATCGCACCTGGAAAGCGCAAAAGGAAGCTGACCAGATCTGCGGCTGGTATCGTACGAACATGGCATAAAAAACGCAAAGCAACGCATGGGGATGCGTGATATACAAAGGCGTTCGTTTGATTGACAGCATACATTGATAATAATCTACGTATGGCATACATATAAAAAAACAAGTCAATTGCAATAATCAATCAGAATTCCAGGTATCCATGGTGCTCTTACCAGATCCATGCGCCGTAGTTTGCTCGACACCAGAGCTCTCGGACGGTATCCCCATCTGTGTCGAGTTGTTCTTGATGACCATGGTAGGGTCCTCGACCGCAGCGTTTGGGTGCATGATGTGCTTGTTGACCGTGATCTTGTGCAAGCGCGTCGCTGGGCGACTCACGTGTTGCCCTTGCCGTCAGCAAAGCAGTCGCTGAACTGGCTGCACCATCACCAAAAGCACTGGGTGTGCATCGGCAAAATTGGAGACGGTTGGATGGCAGTCGAGGTGAGCGAGGTCGAGGGCTCTAGGCTGCATGTGCTTGCCGGTCATAGTCTCTCACTCTAAGCAGACACGCATCAGACACATCGATCACGACATAGACAACACACAGCGCCAAAAGCGTGCAGTCATACCATGGGGGAGGCGGAGTGTAGATCGTGCACCTGCTGCACCCGACGACATCCGCTCAAGCCTGCGACAGTCGCTGTTGGCTGCGCTTGATCCAAGGTCTTCTTCGTTGTGAGCGTGGGAGCGGGAGGGAGAGATAGGTGGGGCGACGTGCTGCTTATGATTGATATCGCTCAGCCGCCTCTCTCTTTTTCGAATCAGACGGAACTGAAAAAAATACATGACACTTTTATCGTGCTCTTTCTATGTGAACTGTGTGTACCATTTAACTTCCGTGCTTGTTTTGGCTCAAAGCATTCCGTCCCATCTGCACGGAAGTTACGCTATACAGTAATATGAGCAGGATGTCGATCGAACGAATTGTATGCGGAATTGTACCGGTATGCTCGCTTTGACTTCCCGTTGAGGGTGAAGACGATGTCCCAGGACCCGACGAAGTTGAATAATTCAGAGCGCTAGGATAGGCCACGAGTGGGATCGGCGCCGCAGAGAAGCAAAGGTCGTGCAAACCACTTGCGACTTTGCCCAATGAGAAGAATTAGGAGATGAGAGTCCGATTTTGTGTGGTTGATGTCCCTGAACTGTCAGTTTCCCTTAATTGTCACCAACATCGTGGGACAATCAAGAGAGACTGACCTCTCTTCGAGATTCTCACGGCGAGCGTTCGTGCCGTGATCATGAGGTGGTTGGCGTCTACCTTCTGAACATTCCATGTCACCTATTGGACTCTGCATCTGTCTGCTCTTTGAGACCTCGTTCGGCACCAGAACGCTACAGTGGCCACGACATAGACAGATCATAACGAGTCTTCTGTCGGTGCTTATCTTCATGCCTCTGCCCTGGTCGACCACATGGGGCTCCAAGTGATCGTACCCACCTCTGTGCTATCGCTTCGTCAGAGTGTGCACCTCTGTCAGGGTCGTACCAGCCGAACCGGTGACGACGTCGCCCTGATACCTCCTAACCATGTACGCTTTCAATATACCCAATGTATTATGTTCCTACTCCATTCAGCATCGAAGAAGGTCTCTGTTCCAGAAGCTGTGACGTGTGGAGAGTCGCTTAGATGCTGGACCGGTCAAGGTTTCCGACCACACAGTCGTTTAACGTCGTAATATCTCGCGTGCACTTGCGAATCGAGAGCTGAACGTGTACGACTCGAAGGAGAGGATCGTAGCGATGACATGCAAATCCAGCAGCGCCCCAATCAACCAAGAGATAAGCGTAATCACAACCTTGGTCAAGTCTTGGCCAAGAGTTGTTTGCTTGGCTGCTGGATTCTGACGACTCGGTCAATCGTATAGGGAATTGTATTCTCTGAACCTTTTATTTTCAGACGGTTGACATTTGATGTCTCACTCAGGGCAACGACATTAAATGATGTACCACACTACTCCCGAGCATCAAACCCATTGGGCAGCTCAAGCCATCCACCGTAATGCTGACAATGGATCGGACTCTCGTCTTCTCATTTCTCAATTCTCCGTTTGGCTCTCATGGTGCAAACGAGTGCGTTGTCGGTCTGTGACACCTTCGCTTCATGCTGCGATCTCTGCGGCGCCGATTCCGTGCGATGCGCTCGTGGTCCGGCCTCGCAGGCGTTCTGGAGCAAGGTATTCTTCAACTTCAGCCTGCCAATCGACCGAGTCGGGTTCTGGGACGTCGTCTTCAGCTTCTACGGCATGGTGCCGTATCTGGTCGCGATCTTCGCGTTGCTGCATCTGCTCGTGTCTATGGCGATCAAGCGAAACTGGAGTGCTTGGAAATGGGCCACGGGATTGCTCGTGCCTGTCTTCGAGATCTTCACGGCGAGCGTTCGTGCCGTGATCATGGTGAACCTCAATGGTTGTGCGCAGTGTCATCGTCCGTGCGGATCGGTGGCAGGCATCTTTGGCATGCCGTCGGGCCACTCCATGGCATCCATCGGACTCTGCAGCTGGCTGCTCCTGGAGACCTGGCTGGGCACCAGAGCGATTCTGTGGTCACGACATAGGCAGATCCTAATGAGTCTGCTGCTTGTGCTCGTCTTCGTTCCTGTGTCCTACAGCCGAATTTTCTTGGGCGATCACACAAGGCTTCAAGTGGTCGTAGGCAGCGCTATCGGTCTGGTGCTCGGCGTGGTGTATTTCTTCTTCCTGTTTGCCTCCAAGCCTCATACGGTCATCCGCCACGACAGTGAGAGCGGCAACGCTGCACTGCAAGTCACATTGGTCAATTGGAGCACATCGCCAGCAACTGTCAGAAGGACTAGCAGCTTCGATGAAGGCACTCCGGCCAGAGCGATGGCCTAGACATACACGCATTTTAATATACTTCGTCTTCGTCAGAACCTGCGACGTGTGGAGAGTCGTTCGGGTGTTGGACCGGTCAAGGAATCCGAACCGCGTCGCTTCAAGATGCACGCGGCTGTTGGCCTTCATTTGCATTTGCCTTTGGCTCTGGGATCCTTTTAAGGCATCATGACGATCAGCAGCACGACGCAACTCCATGAGATCGACTACTTCTCGCTGCACAACCGACGCAAGAAGCACATTGCGGTCGAGATGCTGGACTACGACTACGTGGACAAGAGCACGGATCTGGACGAGCTCAAGGGCATTCTCGCCATGCTGCGGTCGGGCAAGGAAGGCCGATACCCGCAGCTGGAGACACACACTGAGGATCGAATCCTCTCTTTGCTTCCAGAGCGAGAGCGGATCAAGATCCAGCGCATGCGGTCAGGTCCCTCGCCCAACGAGCAGTCGGCGGCGACAGAGGACTTACGCTCTTGGGCCAGCGCCATCGACTCCAAGAACCAGGAGCTTCAACAGCGAAAGTCTACGTCATCGGCTCGCCCTCTACCTCCAGTGAGAGGCCAGCAGCCAGTGACGGCGGATCAATCGCTGCTTCGTCATGAGGATCCCAAGCCTTCAGCCCATCAGCAGCAAACCAAGTCTCCTTCGCGTGAGAAGAAAGCGATCCCAGCTTACGACTTCCGTGCGTGGGAGAAGTACGACGTAGACAAGGCTCTCGGAGAGCTTGACAAGGACGAGCAACTGGCCCAAGAGCAGGCGAGGCAGCAACGAGAGCAAATGGAGAAGCGTGAGCGCGAGAGACGCAAAGAGCTCGCGTCTCTGCCTTCCTACGTGGATCTAGAGGAGCTCTCGGCGACGGAGCGTGAGGTCTACGCGCTGCACGAAAAGCAAAAGGGGAACGAGTGCTTCAAGGTGCAGGAGAACGAAGAAGCCGTGCTCTACTACACGCGCAGCATGGCATTTGACGACTCGAACGCCGTCGTGTACGCTAATCGCGCCATGACGCATCTGCGCATGAAGAGCTTCGCTCTGGCAGAGCAGGACTGCTCCCGAGCGATCGAGTTGGACGCCACGTACGTCAAGGCCTGGATGCGGCGAGGCATGACCCGCTTCCGTCGAGGCAAATACGACCAAGCCGTGGCCGACTTCGAGCAGGCGTTGGCTCTGGAGCCTGGCAACAAAGAGGTCGAGAAGCTGCTGCTGAAGACGCGTAGTAAATGGCAGGAGACCGACGGCACGATCAATGTGGATGCGAGTAAGACAGCGGACTCCAAGGCAGCTGAAGCTCCAGAGGAAGAAGAGGTCAAGGGCATGGAGCAGAAGTTCACGCGCTTTGAGATCCTCGAGGACGAGAACAACCAAGAGGACGACGCGAGCGACGACGAAGACGACGACGACACGTACATCGCGCCGCCCAGCAAGCCGTTCCAGCGTTTTGAGATCCTGGAGGAGTGAACAATGCTTGTGTATGAAAATGATCTCGCTTGTTCTACATAACGTTAGTTGTCTCGTGTCTACTCGGTGTCCATGGCGTCGGTCTCTTCCTCTACGTTCACGATGCCGAGGCCGGGCTTGGCCGTTGACAGGAAGTACGACCGCGTGTCTCCGAATGAGAGCACGAGCGCCTTGACCAGCATGCCGGGCGAGAAGATGCTCTCGATCACGAGCTTGTCCAGGTCGAACGAACGGACGTCTTCGAGGCGGATCGTGCCCGGGAAGCTCTCCTGCAGCACAGTGTCGCGCACACACACGATGTCCACGAGCACCTGGCGAGTCGTGACCTTGGTCACGCGGCAGAGCACGGGGTCGCCCAGACGCAGCACCTGGGCCGAGCCGATAGCGCGCGAGCTGCTGCCGTCGCCATGGCGCGAGACCTGCACGCGGTGGTCGCTGGTGATGGCCCAGTGGCCCAGAATCGACGCGAAGATGCCGCCATCGCGCACGTACGTGCCCTGTCCAGACACAAAGGGCGCCTTGGCGTCCGCCAGTCGCTGGCCGGGCACGGCGACGGCCGTCAAGTCCGGACTCGAGCTGCTGGTCATGAGGCTGATGATGGCTGCGGTTCCAATGGTAATGGCTAGTGTACCAAAAGTGTACCAGTCGGTAGCTCCAGCCAACAGCCGAGCGTACCGTATAGGCCCAAGAGCTCAAGATGGTGCGCTTGAAGACGAGGTACCTGGTCGTGGAGGTGATGGCGACGGGCGGCCGCGGCGGCAGCAAGCCCATGCAGAAGGAGGACATTGGCTCGCTCATCCGCGAGTCCATCGCCAAGAACTACGGCGACCACGGCGTGGGGATGCTGCAGTACGCCTTCCAAGGTGAGGTGCTCTGCAATGGCCATGGCAGGCGATGGATGAATGGCTGACTGGGCTGTTGGCGTAGTGCTGTACTTCAATTCGCATACCAAACTGGCAGTCGTGCGCTGTGCGCGAGAGTACTGCAAGCTGGTCGAGTCGTCGCTGGTGTTTGTGACCGAGTTGAGTGCGCAGGACCTTCGCATTCGAGTTGCTCGTGTCTGCGGTACGTCTCGCAAGCCCATGAGATGACTATGTGCTTTCTGTGATGGACAAGCATGTGCTAACTTAGCTCAATGTTGTCACCTGAAGGCTGCAGTCGGACCTGTCGCGACCACTTGCTCAAGTTTTCCATGGAGCGCGCTGAGCTGGCCAAGCTGCGTCAGGTGTATCCGGCGTTTCCAGCCGAATTGCAGGAGGAGATCGCTGCTGTTGATGCCCAATAGCTGCAACTCAAGCCAATGCCATGGCTACTGGAGCCTTCTAGAGACAGCGCGCTATTCCCAGACCAAGTCAGAGCATGACGTTCTCCTCTAGACAGAGAGAAAGGAGCGACGTATGAGGATCTAAAGCAGCTTGGCAAGCCAAAGAAGAGCACAATAGAATGCGCCCCACGTGGCTATTTATTTATCATTCGGGCGGGCAACGTGTGTGGTGGTGTCTCTAGTCGATGCTCTTGCCCTGCTCCTCGTACTCGGTCTCGATCTGCGAGCAGAAGAAGTCCACGTCGTCGAAGATCTCCTTGATGTTCTTGCCAGGCACCGTCAGCGTCTTCTTGGAGCCGTTGACTGTCATTCCGCATGGTCAGTCCAGTGCCAATGTCATGCTAATCAATCAATGCCAATCAACAGAACGTACTGAAGTCGAGGTGGATGATCGGCTGCGATCCAGACACCGTGGTGCTGTGGGACACCTCGGCCTTGGGGTTCGCCGCACGCGTCTGCAACATACACAGCCTCATGAGCCCTCTATCGCGCGTGGAAGTGCAGCAGAGCACTGCATCCTCACCTTTTCAGCGGCCATTTGGCGGTAGAACTCGCTATTAAACCCGCAAAAACGCGCTGCATGAGCACGACCACACGCTGCGCAGCTATAGAGACACCACGGCCACGTACCATGCGCCCGAGGCGCGTTTGTCGAAGCTCGAGAACGAGACCTTGGTCGAGCGCAGGAAGCGGATCACGTTCTTGGCGGCCATGATGACAGACTTGCTTATCCAATGGCCAGCCGCCCGGACGGAGGGACTCCCTCCGTAATTAAATATCTCCCTTCGAAGGGATACACATTCCCATTATTCGATTTCAAAGGGAAAGGCAAGATGAGATCGCAGCCGCGAGCAGGAGGCGCTCGGGAGAATGCGAATAGGAAGCCCCTGGGCGGCGCTGCAGCTTCCGCGTTGAGTGTGCGTGTGGACAGAGAGAAGCACTGTCCGTTCCTGCTGCGCGTGTTCTGCAATGTGGGCGCAAATCACAGGTATGAAGCACTCCTTGCCTTGTATGAGGAAGATCGGCTGTGTCTGTTTACTGAAGAAGACTCATGCTGCTGGTGTTTTAATGTTGCATGGACCAGAAAAGAGGAGTATGAGGAGCTGGAGAGGAAGCCCATTGCGGACGAGCTGCACATTTACACGTGGTGCGTAGCTTAGCGTATCTTGCTTGGCTCCTGCATGGGAGCAAGGCTGGTTGGCTGGATAGATCGGCTAAGGATTGCTGGCTGTATGATCTGTAGGCCAGATGCGACACTACGAGAGATTGTGGACCTGGTGCAAGACGCCAACGCTGAAGCGCAGAAGCCGAATGTGCGCATGAGCATTTCGATCGTGAGCCTGGCACGCGACGGAAGGTAAGAATCTCGCTTTCTGAAGCTAATGGAACACTGCCTTGGAAGCGGATGGCTGTGCACTGACTGACTGCTGTGCGAATGCTCTTGGCTATGCAGAGTGATCATGCGCAAGGCCGGCTTCGTGAACTCCAATCGCCGCAAGCCCAGCGCCGATGGCGACAAAACGCTCGCGACGCTGCATTTCCAGCCGGGCGACTACCTGGACATTGCGCTGCTGTCGTAGACCACCTCACACACGTATCCACCAGTCAGTGTCTCTTCCAGTAGAAGCGTCCTAATGTCCATGCAGTCAGCATCCAATGTAGCTAGCGGCTCAGGGCCTTTTCGTACTTAGTGGGATCGCATGGGATCGATCGCCTTTGACAGGGTTCGCGTGGGCCGCTGACACCAAGACCTTCCCATCGTCTCGTATCGCAATGGGCTTCGTGACGCCGGACGAGTTCCTGACGCAGGTGGCGGCGCTCTACGACGAGAGCAAGAGCGTCAAGGGCTCCGTGGCCGTGACGGTCAAGAGCGGTGCGTTGCGCTCTCTCCATCGCGGTCTCTCTGGGGCTGAGAAGACGACCCAAAGCGACTGATGGACTGACTCACTCACTGCCGTCTTGATGGGGATCATCTAGTGCCTGCATCGCAAGTGGGCGTGAACAGCCGCCCTCGCCCCAAGACGCCAGCGGCCACCACGACGGACGACAACGTGCTGCTCTTCCGCGCCTGCAAATACGGCAACAACAAGCACAAGAAGAAGTTCAGCACCGCGGTGAGTCCTCCATGCAGGCTGCAATCGTGAGGTGGACAGTGCGCTCATGATCGTATCTCTCTCTTGCAGGTCTCGGCGGCCAAGCACTCGGAATTCCACGCAGCGCTGGGCAAGATCCTCAAGACCAAGATCCACGTGGCGCCCGTGTCGGCCCAGGGCCTGAAGCGCGTGGCCAAGGTCAAGCAGACGACGGAATGAGTTTTTGTGTGGAGGGTGATGGCTAATAGGATAGACGCAGCATGAGAGATGAGAGAAGAGAGATCGCGTGTTGGTCCGTGTACAAGGAATCAACTATTAATACACGTGGTGATCGCATGCAATGAGGAGGATCTAGTTCAATGGCTTGGTCCTATTGTGACGTCATGGGCGACGCCGCCACGATCTGGTCCGTGTCCTGCTGCAGGAACGTGTTGAAATCCTGCAGCTCGTCGACGATCGTCATGTCCGAGAGCACGTCGCGAAGGTAATGGTTGCGGCGTGACGTGCGGCGTCGGCTTTCCTGCTGACTGCCGCTGGAATTGAGAATGCGCGTGACCATGGGCAGATAATCCAGAACGTACGGCATGTCCGTGCCGCCAGAGCTGAGCACAGAGCAAGGTCAGCATTTGCAATGTCTTGAGGCCATACGTTAAGCAGTACGGCACTTACCCCTTGGTAGGAAGCGGCAGTTCGAATGTCTCCTTGAGCTCGGCCAGTTTCACGCGTCGTTCATTTCTGAAGCAGCAAATGCGTGAGCGTCTGATGGTCAAGATGAGAATAAGCCAGCAATCGTACCGCCTCAGATCAGCTTGAGCAGCATCCTGAGCGCGTTGGGCGCATCGCATGGGGAAAATATCTGTGTTGCAGCCGATTCGCGAGGATTTCGTAGCTGACGGAACTAATGAGGACAAACTAGTCACGCGAAGATCCAATGCGAGTCTCTCGAACGTTGCTTGCTGGAAACAAGACTCCTGTAGCAGAACAAGAGCCATTCAGCAATGACCTCCAGCATGAGTTTTCAAAGAAAAAGTAGCTACCTCTTGCTCCGCTTGCTGTGTCCAGAGATCTGCCATCGAAACGGCATCCATGACTGCCGACAGATCGCTCATGAACGCTGCATCTGCCAGCTTCTCCTCTTTGGATTTGTCTTCTTCAGCAACAAGAGTAGATTCGCTCGTGCTCAACTCACTCAGTAAATTGCTGGTCATCATATCAAAGGACCGCAGAGGCCATCGACTCCATGCAGGAACGCTCCTTCGAGAAGCCATCTCCTCGGCATTTGCTTCTTCTGGCGTTTTGGCAGCGTGCCAGCGCCATTGAGCGACGGGGGGAGACGGGTTTGCCCAGTGAGCTAGATTCGCTTGCACGAAATGGAGCGAATGGCGAATATCGCACGAGAAGAAGTCAGCCAGACCGTGCAGTAGACCATGCGACAGCGGCAGGTTCTCCAGATGCGCGACTAGCATCATCCACAAGACGAAATCCGTGCGCGAGGGCTTGGACAACTCGCCATGTAGTCGAGCTGGCTGTGCTGGAAACGAGTCAGGCAGCTCGCGACACGTGGCTACAATGGGGCACTTGGATCGCTTGGCGATGGTGCACAGGGACGTTAGGAATCCCTTGTCTTCTTCAAACACGATATCGATCTATCCAAAAACAGAGCACATGGAATCAATAAACACAACAGAGAGCAGCAAGGCATTCATGCAGGCGAGTCGCATGTGTAGCATTACATCTTCAAAGAGCACGAGCGACAGGTGCGACGCGATCGGTTTGCCGTCGGTGCTCATTCGCTGGCGTTTCTTGCTGGATTTCTTGGGCGTTGACTTCTTCTTCTTTGCTCCTTTGTCTCCCGTGTGCAGCACACGAGTCGATTGCGTCGCTTCGCCAGCGATTTCAACGATATTGCGCCCGGAGCGGTTCTGCGCCGCGTTGATCTCGATCACTTCGTAGCCTAGCTCTTCTGCACAGGCGTAGACCGAAGCTGATTTACCAGAGCCAGAATCGCCCTGAAGGATAAACAGACGACATAGATCCACTTCGTCTTCAGTGTCGCTATTGTCACCGTCAAACACAAAGAGCTCCGATTGGAAGCAACTACGCCGCTCGCGCTCGTCACCACCAGCCTTCCAGGCACTCAGCCATGAGGAAAGAAGTCGAACAGTTTCCTTGTTGCCCACAAGACCACCGCCCTTGATAGGTGCGTACCGATCCACAAACGATAGGTTGGCTTCCTTATTGATGCGCTTCTCTTTTGCCAGCTCCAGCAGCTCTAATAACTCGCGAACGCGGTGCTCCTTGCCTCCATATCGATCGACCAGGTCCTCAATAAGCTCAGCTTCTGAAGCATAATCGAGTGCTGTTCGCGTCATATCCATACGATCGCACGCGGTATTTTGTGAACATAAGCGCAGCCAGAAGAGGTCATCACAAGTGACCTCTGCATCCACCTGGTAGCTTGACTCTTCCATGTAGCAAACCAGTCGGGCACGGTCTATCTCCGAGCTCTCCCAATTCGAAGGGAGAGGCTTAACGTTTGCCAAGGTCGATCCAGACGCAGGTATGTCGAATTTGACTTGTTCTTGGCCGTCGTCGTCCTCGTCTATCTCAATGCTGCACACATGCTGCACGGTTGGAAACATTGGGAGTGGCTTCTTGCTCCAGCGGGACGGCTTGCTGCTCTGTTCTTGAGATGGACTTAGTGTCACTTCCTCTCCGCTTTCAACGTCGATCACAGCGGTCGGGGGTTCTCGCTTGGACGGCGCTTGGAAGAATGGATTGACAGCCTCACGCCCGTTGAAAAACTCACGCTCCTTCTCACGTTGCTGCCTCAGTTGTTCACGGAAGGTCGTGACGGCTTCCATCTCCTGCAGCTGCTTGCGTTCTTGCTCACTCAAGAAGAACAAGCCCGAGTTCTTCCCTCCCGCTGACGTTGCTGCTGCTGCTGCTACAGCTGCCGGGCCGCCTTTCTTCTTGCCGGAATCGAGTTTGCGCTTGGATCTGGACTTGCCTGCAGATGCTGGTGGCGGCGTGGGTGTCGTGAGATCCGTGACAAGAGGCAGCGATCGTTTCGCTGCGGGCGGCGTGATAAGACCAGCAGCTCGCTCTTCCGCATTGACGACAGCCTTGCGCTTGGGACGACCAGAGCTCATCAGCAGCTCCAGTGCAGTCGTGGGTGCCTTTGTCGTCGCAGGTGGAGACTCAGTGGCGTCGATCACTGTCGAGTCGACGACGTCCTTTGTAGGATCAGCAACTGTCGTCGGAGATAATGAATTCTCCTGCTTGGCAGCTTCCTTCTTGGTCTTCTTCTTGCTCTCTTCAATAGGCTCTTCCACACTGACAGCCATCTCCATTGCAGCATCGTCTTGCTGCTCCTGCTTCGCCGTCTCGCTCTCTACCGGCTTGGCCTTCTGCTTCGGGACGCAGAACTGCATAATCGACGGCTGATTGGCGATCGCAGCGGCTTTCTTCCTCACGCGCTTGCGGCGATGCCAATGCGCGCGGTCGTCGAACTCATGGTCGTCCGGGTCGCTGTCGATCGCCTCGATCTGCGACCGCTTCTCGGGACTGATGCGCATGATCGTGTCTCGGCCGGCAGCTCCGCGGAACAGCGTGCGGTTGATCTCCAGCGGCGAGTCCGTGTCCTGCGACTCTGCAACTATGGCCTCTGGGTCGGGCTCAGCGTGAGACGAAAGCGGCGGTCGGCCCAGCCACGAGGCCAGCGCGTGGCGGGGCTCAGCGCCAGAGTCCTCCTCCGTGGCGCGCAGCCGGCGGACCAAAGTGCCGCTTCCCGCCATTTTTCGTTATTTTTGACACACGAGGGAGCGGTCGCACTTAAGCGAATATATATAAAACCGAACTTAACTGATCTCATGCACGTACGAGAGGTTGATCGGAATCATCATGCAAATACCAAGCTTGTCGCATTAATGGAATGGAAGACCTAGTTGCCTGGTCGCGGCATGCCTGCGGAGGGGCCGGGGGAGAGCTGTGCTTGGCCGTTGGGCGGTCCAGGACTGGGCATGTTCATGCGCATGGGCGCCACTTGCTGTTGTTGTTGCTGCTGCGGAGGCATCATGGCGTAGGCATTGGGCATCTGGTAGCCGCCGTAGGACTGCGGGGGCGCCATGCCCATGGGGTTGACCATTCCTTGCTGTTGTTGCTGCTGCGGGTTGCCGTAGCCGGTCATGACGGGGTCGTAACGCTGCTGCTGTTGCTGTTGCTGTTGCTGTTGCTGCTGCTGCTGCTGTTGCTGCTGTTGTTGTTGTTGGATCATGGCTGGATTCATCTGCATGTACTGCGATGCTTGCGAGCCCATCTGCGCCGCCATGCGAGCCTGGTACTGAGCGAGCGCCTGCGCTTGGATGTGAACCTGAGCCTGCGAGTACCGAGCCTGGACTTGCTGCATCTGGCTCTGGCTAGCCATCTGACCGCCGACTCCGGCCATGTGAGGGTGCATACCCATGTTCATGGGCATGCCTGGGCGAGGCGCGTATTGTTGCGCCTGCTGCATGTGGGCGTGAGGGTGCATTTGCTGCTGAGGATGGTGCATCTGCTGCTGCGGAGGCGCGTATTGCGCTTGCGGAGGCGGTCTGGGCGATGAATCCGAGGACTCATCGGCCCACTTGGCCAGCGTCATGAGGTTCTTGTTGAGCTGCTTGCGCTTCTTGTCCAGCTTCTCTGTGAATTCACCCAGCTGGGTCGTGCCCTTGCCATGCTTGATCTGGTTGTTCAGGCCGATGATCTCCACGATCAGCGAAGAGTTCTCATCCAGCATGGCCTGCATACACACGCGACTGTGCGTCAATACACTGAACGAGCCATAACTCTCATAGTATCACGCTTCTGAGAGCGCTAGTGCCACGGTACGCACCTGGATCTGCTCGGTCGTGATCTCCTTCTGCTCCGGCTCTTCCTGCGCATACGGGCGCGCGGCATACGGCCGGCCCATGGCCATCGTGGGGGCCTGCATCAGTCGGTCTCGAGTCTTCTCTTTCGCGCTGAATGGGGCAGTCGGTCGATTCCGCTAAAGTACGATAACTACATTACTCTATTTCATTGGCTGAAAATAAATTTTAACGCATGTGATTGGCGGAAATACGACTGGGACCGACCCGTGGCACCCACACGATCGCCATTGGCGAGCTCCATCCCATCGACCAGACAAGCAGCAGCAGAGCCAAGATGCAGCGCTTCCTCCGCCTGTCCGCCGTGGAGGCCGAGGCCGCCATGAAGCCCAAGCTCGTGGAAGGCAAGTGGAAGCAGCCCATGATCTCGGGCCGCAAGGTCGCCATGGTCAAGAAGCACGCCGAGCGCAACGGCCTCGTTGGCTCGTGGGTCGAAGGCCAGGGCGGCTGGCTCGAGGCCTGGGACCGACAGCAGAAGCACCACGTGATGAAGCCGCCTAAGGGCCATCTGCGTGAGCGCAACCTGTTCGATCGGTACGTACATGCGTCCTTGTATAGCATTGTTGTTATCATTGTAGCTCTTCATGGGTCTGACGATGTGCCATGGCTTTGTATTCCAGCGTCAAGAAGGTGCAGGCGGCCATGGACAACATGCCGAACAAGATCGCGGAGCACAAGAAGGCCGTCAAGGCCTCCAAGCCGCTCAAGGGTCTGGACAAGTGGTTGACCGAGAAGGACGAGTACTAAGCCAGCCACCGGAAGGCGTAGGCGATCAAATATCATCACAGCAATCACTAGACAACAGTACCATCGCATCCAGTGTCTGCTTGAGTGTTGATTGCCTCTCGTTGAGTCTGAGCAGGTAGCCCACGGATTGATTCACTCAGGAGTGAATACAGAATCAGAGTCAGCATACTGGAAGCTAGAATGTCCCAAAGCTGAACCTGCGCCACTCTCCATTCCATTCTCTCCTGCTTGCAGAATGCAAAACTGCGCCTCACTTCAAAGAGACATGAGTGAGAACGCACGAAGAGAAGCCGTTTCTGCAGCAGTCACGACGCAAAGCGAAGCGCCGCCCTGAAAATACTCGCTGAAAAACGTTTCCGCGTCTGTCAGCCTCAACATCGAAAGCCTGGCAGGGGACAACGCAAAATGCCAGTGTGGAGTCGAGCAAACGAAAGGCGCAGTCACGTGCTGCCGTTCTCTGATGGTAATCCTTCCCACCACACAAAAAACAGTCTCAAGCGCGATGATGGTCCGACACCGCGCCATGCCGGGTTTCGTGTCTGGCTTTGGTGCGTGTATAGCGCCATAGACTCTGCTGACGCAGATACAGGCTGACTTTGACCTCGTCCGAGGCGTTTGTGGCTACAGGAGAGTGCTCGTGGTGAATGTCGTCATGGTTCTGGTTTTCATCTTCTCAATGTCTCTGTATTTTCCTGCCATTTCGACCGAGAGTGTCGTGGATCAAGTGCTGATGCAGGGAGAACACACAGCTGTGCCTCGGGGACCACAAGGATACGTGAATCTTGACACCAAGACGGATGAGCCAGACATCGTACCGATCAGTACCGCGCCAGTCGTCGAACATACGAAGGCTCCCATTCCGGAAGAAGAAATGCGCGAAACCAAGGTCATCGAACCTATGAAAGCAAAAGCTCCAGAGGCGACCACTGATGCTGTGTTTGCGACTGCGACCCCGTCGATCGCTTCTGCAAACACAGCAATTCCATCCAATGATTCTCCGACTTCAACCTCGTCTAAGACTCCGAGTGTTCTCCCTGCTACTGCTGCAGTGGTGCATCCAACGGATTCTGATGAGGTTGCCAAGCCACCAACTCCTTCTACTGCGGTTCAAGAGATCACATCAATTCCAACTACAGTTTCAGCTAATCCTATTCAAGCAGCCACCACTGTGTCTTCAACTCTGCCCGCTATTGTAGAGACGCCGTCGCCTTCACCAAAGCCATCGCCAACGCAGGCGCAACTGCCAGAGAATGTCGCCAACCTCATTTGGGCCCTGAAGAACAAGAACAAGATGCCGAATGCCGCAGAGCAATCCTCGACCAGTCCACATGTACGAACAGCTTCACCGCCAACCGCTTCCGAATTACCAGCAGAAGCGAAGCGGGTCAACTCGCAACCAGCGAATGCAAGATCCACCAAAGAAATCCCCAGCTCAACAGGTAAGTATGGCTTGTGCTTGACTGCAAAGCTGAAACTATTGGTAATGAACTGACTTGAATCCATCACGACAGAGTCCTCAGTGCTGGCGGCTACAGCAGCACCGACAGAATCTCTTGCGACGAATACAGCAGCTCTGGAGACCACCCAAAGTATCATACAAGCAGAAGTAGATACGACACTACCCCTCACCATTCAAGATCCTGTACTGCCAACAATTCCATCCACTCAGGCGCCTGCTACGATGGCGTCGGAAGAGCCGCAGCAAACGTCTCCGTTTGGCTCGGCCAACATCTTCGAGTGGGTGCCGCCGGCTCAGCTCAAGGCCGACGATCCGAACCGCGAGCGGAAGGTGGTCGAATGGAGGCAAAGCGTGGCCGAGGCCGTGCAATCCGTTCGCAACTCCGTCATTGGTGGCGAGCAACTACGCTCGCTCATCCGCCAGCGTCGAGACGAACTCCTCGCGCTTCGAGTGCAGCTCTTCGGGTGACTTGCATAACCTAAAAATAGGTAGTTTAGCAAATAAAGCCATCTTATTTCAGTACATAGAGTCAATAGTTAACCAGTTGAAGTATCAAGCTTGCCTTCGTACTGTAATTACTGAAACTATAGGTCGAGTGTCCGTATCGTTTTGTCTCGGTCCAGTCTGGTGTCGTTTGTAAAACAAAAAAACAGAAGTTAACCGTAACCGTAACCGTGCTGGCCTGCCAAAGGCCGGCTGCTCAGCATCTCCAGTTCGAGAGGCCGAATGAATTCGTTCATCAGGATGACGCAGGCGGCGCGCGCCGTCTCCGTGGCGGCGGGTCCGCTGCGAGCCGGCGGTCTTCAGCGCACTGCGCAGCTGTCCACGGCTGCCGTGACGACGCCTGCGACGCCCGTGCGCCGTCGTCGGGAGCTGCCGCCTCCGCTGAAAGTCGTACGTAGCTGCTCGTCGTTATGAGGAAGAAATCCGATCATGGTGATGAGCAATGACTGATGATATCCCGTTTATGGCTATGACTGTGCTGGATGTGCAGACGGAAGCAGCCGCGGAGCGTATCCGTGAGCTGCTGGCGAGCAAGCCGGACGCTGTCGCCATCCGACTGGGTGTGCGAACGCGTACGTGTGGGAGCGTCTTTGAGAGCATGCCAAAGAGGGAAGCCTAACGATGGCGCTTGTATATGTGTGCTGTATATAGGCGGATGCAATGGCCTGTCGTACACGATGAACTACGCCGACAAGAAGGAGCGGCTAGAGGAAGAAGTAAATGAAAATGGTGCGTCACATGTCGCATGGGAGTTGTACCTTGAGCTTGCGTTTAACAGATTTACATATCAGGCGTGCGCGTCTTCATTGAGCCCAAGGCATTATTCCACGTGGTGGGCACGACCATGGACTTCCAGGTGTGCACTCAGCCCTCCTGCTCTGGTCTAAAGCTGTGAGGTTCTTATACTTCTCTATGTATTCAGACCACGCCGATCTCGTCGGAATTTGTATTTGAAAACCCGAACGCCAAGGGAAGTTGCGGATGCGGAGAGAGTTTCAACGTTTAGAATCAAAAGCCAAGCTGCTCTTTGGATCGCTCTTCCAGCTAACCTAATAATGCCGCTCCTCCTACCGTTGGAGTCGCGCTTTTTGATTCGCTTGGCCCTTTGCCTTGATATCAATCTACTTCCTCTTCTTATCGCTCTTATATCTAGGTGATCTCGACTGTGGACTTCTTCAGGTCGTGAATTGGCGGCTGCCGAGTCGTATAGCGAGCAAACTCTTCTGGCGAGAGGCGATCCAAGTGGCTCGATGTGCGATAGTCCAGTGTCTGATGCCCCAGCGAGAAGTGCGTCGCTCGGAGATCTACATGAAAAGCAAAAAGTGTGAGAATGCGTCCAGGACAGCAAGAGCTCCAACGTCCGAGCCAAAACAGCACCGTTCTTGACCGATTCCGCCATGATGGACGGCTTGTGGGTCTTGAACTTGTTCTCGAATTGGCTCTTGGCCTCGGAGATGTACTCGACCTCCTCGTCGTACGAGATGCCGCGCGTCGGTCGAGGACCCGTACGAGCTCGGATCTCGTTCCGCAAGGCCACAGTCTCCTTCACGGCCTCCTTGTCCCATTGCGTCGCCTGCGCAGTGGACGTCACGTATGGAGTGATCTCATGGCCCAAGTAGCACGACGTGCGCGTAAGCAGTTCCTTCTCCGCTGCGGTCACGCGCGAATGGTACTTGTGTATCTCGCCCGTCGGGTCCGCCAGCTTGCTCGAGGTCACGAAGTCGCGCTTCTTGCCTGGCTCGCCAAATACGACATGGCAGCTCTTGTTGATGTTGTCGTCCAGATTGTGCACTTGGGTCTGGTTGTTGCCGATGAGCGCACTCATCGCTGCTGTGCTGCTCTGGTATTGCGGCTTGTCGTAGCCAAAGACCACAGCAGTCTGCTGCCGCGCATGGCGACCAAGCGGAGGCTCAGTCATTCCTAATAGCGCGCTTGGGATAAATGGCGATTGCCCATGCGCTGAGCCAACATCGCACGGCCGTATTAATAGCCATCTTCCTTCCCAGACACGAGTATTCTTAGCATGGACAATGGAATGGATCCGAATGCAAAGCCACCATCTCTCTTGTTAATTAATCTTGGCCTTGCTGAAGTCCATCTCCGGGTGCTGGGCCATGAACTTCTGCAGCACCTCCTGCTTCTGCATGTCGTCGCTCGAGGGCAGACCGAGCGCCTTCTGCCGCTGATCGAACATCATCTTCTCCACCGTCTGCCGCGTGTCGGCGTCCAGATCGCCGAGCTTCGAGTTCTCCGGCTGCACCTTCTTCGTGTCGATCTCCGCGTCGCCCTGGACGACGGTCTTCCACCACTCCATCTGGTTGTCCTTCTGCAGATACACGCAGATGCGCTTGCCGTCCTCGAGCGTCCAGAAGCTGTCGTCCACCTTGACCTTCTTGAACAACAGACCGTCGCTGAAGATCGGGCCGCCCTTGAGCCCGACCTTGAGTTTAGTCGCCGTGATCTCCACGAGCACTTGCTTGGACTTGGTGCCTTCAGGCACAGTGTATGTGGCCTGCGCTTCCTGGAGCGTCTGGGTCCACACGTACGAGTCGGTCTGGCCTCCATTGCCCTCTGGCGCTGCATCGTCACGATAAGTAAGCAGACGCGCCAAGCAACGATCCAATGCGATACGTACCTGGTCCGTCATCCTCTTCGTCCTCGCCTTCCTTCTTCTCGTCTTCGACAGGCTTTGCAACCGGAGCAGCAGCAGCAGCAGTAACGGGCTCATCGTCCGTGATCTCCTCAAAGCGGGGCACCTCCTTCTCCTGCTTCTGCTTCTTGAGTGCAGCCTCCTTAGCCTCCTTGGCAGCCTTCTGCTTGGCCAGCTTCTTGCGCTTCTCCTCCTCCTGCTGCTTCTTCTCGAACTGAGCCTTCTCAGCCAGCGACGCCTGCTTGCGCACGCAGTTGAGGATCGTGGCCTCGATCACCTCGGGCGACGCGCCCGAGAAGAAGTCGGTCTTGCGGCGCAGGAACGAGAACACGGTGTCCAGCAGCGGCTCGATGCCGTGCTGCGCCTGCGCGATGTTCATGAGCATGCCATCGAAGCGGTCGGTCTCACTCATCTCTAATCTTGGTCACTTGGCGAATGGATCGCGCTTCCAGAAGGGGCGTAGGCGCAACATACGCGCAACATGCTCTAAGCCGTTCATACGCGCAACATTACTGTAGAAAAGAGTGGATTATGTTGCGCATAGACAACTTACGCATGTTTGATACGCATGGGAGGATTACCACATGGGAGATGATACAATGGGGGAATAGCTACACTCCTGACCGTGCCATTGACATTTTTTTAAACTAAGCAACAACGAATGGACGCTTTCTAGAGGATGAAGAGTGGGTGGGTTGAGGCGTGGGGCTAGAGCAGCGGACACGAGGGCAGCAGCAACAGACAGACCTGGTTTAACCCAGAGTGAGACCAATGCCGAACTTGTGGGCGTCGCCGTCGAAGTTCTTGGCGTCAATGTGCGCGCTGGTGGTGAGCGCCACGAACGGGCGGATCTTCTGCACAAGCGCGAGCGACACGTGACCGTCCGACTCGACCTTGCCGGCGTAGGTCGTGGCGTGGTCGGCGTTGTAGCGGCCGCCCACGGTCAGGTGGTTGTTGCCCGACTTGAGGTCGTAGTCAAAGACTGCCGAGTAGACCGTGTCCTTGGCCAGGTGGTGGTGGAACGAGGCCGAGAGCGCGTTGAACTTCTTCTTAGTCTGCAGAGCAGCAGCGAAGTCGTTGCCCGTGTAGCTCACAGCCACGTTGTGGTCCGTGAAGGCCGACTTGTTGACCGAGAAGGCCGTGGACAGACCGACGTTCACGTTGTCGATGGCGTAGACAGCCGAGTTCTTGACCACGTTGTTGCCGAGGTCAGCCGAGAAGTCAACAGCGTAGGCGCGCGTGGCGTACTCGGCGCCGAGCACAGCCACACGCTTGGCGTGGGCGTTCTTGGCGACCGATCCGTCTTCGACCTTGGCCGTGAGCTTGAGGCCCTTGGTGAAGGCGTTCGGCAGCTCGGCCTCGGTCACGAGACGGCCCTGCGTGGTCACCTGCAGCTTCTTGAAGACCACGCCGCTGGCGCCGTGCGTGAAGGCGCCCGAGAGCTTGGCCAGGATGGACTTGTTGCTGCCCATGTCGCCCTCGGTGGTGAAGGACACGCCGTTGGAGGCCTTGGTCTTGATCTTGAGCTTGCGCGAGTAATCGTAGTCATCCTTGAGGATGTTCTCCGACGTCTTGGCGATGTCCTTGTACAGCACGACCATCTTGATCTGTTGGCTTGAGCTCTTGGTTCTTGGCTTTTTGGCAAATGCAATTGCGAATGAGCCGCCGAGGGGGAGGAAAACACGCGGTCCCGCTTAAGTGCGACTGAGATTCAAGTTGGACGCGATTTCAGCCAATCATCGTCGAGGGATTGGATGACAAAAGATTGCTTGTGAGTCACTAAGTTCGGAAATTGGATACTTATCGAAAAGTATACACACAAACGAGTTGCTTTTACGCATGAGGGACATTCCATGGTTGGGAAAGTACCTTGTCTATAAGCATAGCAACCTATATGTGCATATAGGAACTAGTGAAAGCGATCTGCTGGCTGCTTGCATGTGGCTACGCTATGCTTGGACGCAGCTATTGGAGCTCTTCCTCTGCATCTCTATGCCACGTGTAGCTGCAAAAGGCGAGGATCGATCCACCTGGTTACGCTCAGATCGGCTGTTTCTTGTCCTGCAACTGCGTCATTCGTACTTTACGCGTAAGTAGAGGCTCCCACTGCAACCTACACTGGCCCAGCCTTTTTACGTGTTTTTACCACCAGTCCCTGTGAGACTTTATGGTGCGTACTTAGCCGCACAAGGGGGGAGAAGACATCTGTGCGGCTCTCGTTCACTTTGGAAAGACATCGAGATCGAGAAGCTCCTCCACTAAAGCCACCATGGTGAACGCTGTGCTCTACAAGGACCTGGCCAAGGCCGCCAACAACGTGCTCAGCGACGACTACGACTTCTCGCGCAAGCTCAAGATCAAGAGCAAGGCCTCCAACGGCGTCACCTTCACCACCGAGGGCGCGCTCAACGCCAACAAGTCGATCCTGGCCAAGGTCTCGGGCGGCTTCACGCACAGCGCCAGCGGCGTGGTCTTCAAGAAGCTGCAGATCACGACCCAGGGCCGCGTCATCACCGAGGCGGAGTTGCCCAACGTGCTCACCAAGGGCCTCAACCTGACCTTCAAGCTCGAGGACGGCTCGGTCGCCAAGCAGGCCCACGCCAAGCAGGTCGGCGTGCTCGGTGCCGAGTACAAGCAGCCCAAGGTCGCGTTCAACTCCGAGGCTGACTTCGTCGGCAACACGGTCAAGGCCGCCGCTGTCGTGGCCCAGGACCAGTTCCTCGTGGGCGCCCAGGGCGCGTTCAACGTGGACAAGTCGGCTGTGACGGAGCACAACGTCGGTGTGAGCTTCGTGGGCAACGACTTCGCCACGTCGCTCGTGACCAAGAAGAACTTCGGCGCACTCTCGGCCTCGTTCCACCACCACATCTCCAAGGACACGGTCTACGCTGCCGTGCTGGACTACGACCTCAAGTCGGCCGCCAACACGCTGACGGTCGGCGGCCGCTACAAGGTCGACTCGGAGACCACGTACGCCGGTAAGATCGATTCGAACGGCTTTGTGTCGCTCGCCTCGATCCAGCAGATCCGCCCGTACGTGAGCCTCACCACGAGCGTGCACGTCGACGCCAAGAACTTCGAGGGCGACTCGCACAAGTTCGGCCTGGGTCTGACCCTCGGTTAAGCATCTTTCTTCACGGAAAGACCAGTCAGCAATGGATGGAGAGACGCTGGGCAATATTGGTGTGCAAGGGCTCAATTGCATTGAGTCTGTAGAGAAAAACAAGTGAACGGGCTCTTGTCAGCAGCTCGGCCCCCCAATCCATCGCTCGCCATGGTCTGGAAATGTAGAAAGCAAGGATGAGATCGACTGCTTTGATGTCGATTTGGTTGTTCACAAATAAAGCAAACGATTCGTTAATAGGACTACGCCTCGCCTTGCTTCCTGCTCTAGTCTTCTTCCTCACGCCTTGGCGCGCGCCTCGACGTTCTGGCGGCGCTGCCGGCCCACGCGCTCGAGGTAGTTGACAAAGCTGAGCTCGTCGCTTTCGCCGAAGAGCTGCTTCATGCGCATCTCCAGCTGCGACTGGCCGTACCGCGCGAACAGGATGGCCATGGTGTCGTCCGCTGTGATCGTGCCCGAGTTCTTCTTGTCGTACGTCATGAACTGCACGACGTTGAACAGGTTGACGGGCTCGAGCTCCGTCTTGTCTAGCAGGTTGCGGTTGAACATGGAGCGCAGCTCGTCCCAGTCGACCATGCCGTCCAGGTTCTCATCAGCCTCCCAGATCATGTCGCTGATCTCCTTCTTGGCGCAGACCTTGCCCAAGGCTTTGATGGCGTCGTACAGGTCCTCGTGCTTGATGAGCTTGGCCACGCTGCCGTGCAGAGCGCTCAGCTCCTGCGCAGACTTCTCCAGCGCCTGGTCCAGACGCTTGAGCTCGTCGTCCATCTCGTCCTTGGACATCTTCACGCCCTTTTCCGTGAGCAAAGGCGAGACGTCCGGGTTGGCCTTGCTCTCCAGCAGGCGAGCGCGTCGGTCCTTGGCCGTGGTCATGGCGGCGCCAATGCGCTTCTTCTGGCGGTAGGACGCCAGGTGCTCAAAAACACGGCGCAGTTCACGCTCTTCCTGCGCGATCATGCCCTTGACATCGTCACCTGACATGGACATCATGGCTGCTAGCCTACAGAGAGAGGAAGAAGAGCTGGCTGCTTATGGAGCGCGAGATCTCGAATGTGGGGGCGCATTAGCTAGAGCTCGTGAGCTCATAAGACTGGAGATAAATTTATCCTCATGGAGCGATCCAAAATACACCAAAATAAGCTCAAAGCTGCGTGGTTGTGGCTCTATTACAGGTCATCGGCGTCTTCCACGAGGCGCGAGACCATGACGTCGATCTCGCTCGGAGTCATGGTCTCCGAGTTGAGGATCGCGTTAGAGATGATGATCGAGTTCTTGACCGACTTGGAGTTGACCCAGACGATGCCGTTCACGCCGATGGCGATCTCGAACGCGAGCGCCTTGCCCAACGCAGACAGCACGCCCGTGCCGTCTTCACGCAGCAGGTGCTTGGCCAGGCCGATCGACGTCTTGAACACGTAGCCGTCGTTGAGCTCCCCGTAGATGGCGAGGCCCGTCATCCAGTCCTTCTTGGTCACATTGGGCGGAGCTAATGCACGTACGCGGTCAGCAAGAAGCTCATAGCCACAACCATTACCATAGACAGTATCAGACTGACCTTCGCATGTGATCTCAGGTTCAATGTCCTGGTTCGTCTTGGACACGCGCGCGTAGACCAGAGAGCCCAATCGCAGTGCCGGGCGGTTGCGCTTGGTCGCGCCGTCAAAGGCCAACGAGCCCAGCGTCACACTCGATCTAAAGGAGAAGAGCAGTCAGTTGATGGCTTCGCCACTAAAGAGACTGCATTGTCAACGTACGCGGCGCCGATATTAACGCGGTAGAACTCGGCGTTCTTGTCCGTCACGACGCCGATGACGCCGTCGTCCATGGCAGCAGTATACTGCATACAGCGCAACAACCAGAGCATGAGCATGAGTGAATCACTGTCCTGCCCAGCAGAGAACGACAATGCGGCAACGTACGCGCTTGTGATTAAAGTCGATCCAGTAGCGGTTGGCTGGACGGTAACGTAGCACGCCTGCATTCATGCACACAATGCGCTCATTGGGCAACTGCGTCAAGCCAGCGCCTGCAAACGAAACAATTACACAAGCACGTGGATGGCAATGTCAGTCTCTCAATGTTCCAGACGCAATTAGCACGCACAACAGCAGCTCACGTACCAAGCTGCACTCGTCGGGACGTCTTGGTCACGGTCTCCGTGACGTCGTCTCCGGGCAAGACAACCTGCGGCGAGAACGCAAAGTCCACTGCACGCTGCGCGTCTTCCAGGAACTGCTCGGCCGCGTCACGCGCCGCGTCGGTCTCAGCGGCTTCGTCGGCGGCTTTTCGCTTCGTGGGCTTGGCCATCTTGCTCTGCTGGTCTCTCGGTAGTGTAGCTGTTCAAAAGGGCACTCCGACTAAGTACGATTACCCGAACGACTGGAGCACCGACCCAAGATCTAATGCCGGAATGGATCCATCGCTTCTCAAGCTCCATGGACAGCGACAGAGGGGGAGAGGGAGGAACCAGGCAGGACGAGCATGGAGCTGTAGATCTAAAGTCAATCCCTTTTTAATTTAAACGAACGAGGAGCCACGCGGCAGGAGAACGGAGCGAGCAATAGGCTCCATCGTAAGCCCGGCATTCTGTTGCAGAGCTCCAACGGGAAGAGCGGCTTAAGACAGCTGCTGAGTTCCGCTCATGAACGCTCCTCTTGCTTGCTTTGCTATCTAGGCTGCTATGTGGAGTCTCAAGGACGCGCAAGGCGACCTCGGCCGCGACCACGGCCACGACCACGGCCACCACGGCCACCAGCCGCCGGGGCGCCGGCCTTGACCTTCTCGCGCGGCGTGTCGTCGATCAGCAGCGTGTCCAGGTTGAGCGAGTCCGGCAATATATAATAGCGAATGTTGTTTCCTCGAATGCTCAAGGAGTCGAGCGTGACCGGGTTCTTGCCGATCACGGTCATCTTGACGGACTTTAAGTGCGTGTTCATACTGATATCAACGCCTGCGCTCAACAACAAAGCAATACATATGCGTTAGACGCTATCATACGCAGCCGGGAGGGAGCAGACATGCGCTTACCAGTGATGGTGCCGTGCACGATCGTGCCATTCTTGAGCTCAATGGTCACGGTCTCGTTCGAGAGCTTCATGAGGAATCTAAAGCGCCAGAGAAGCCACGGCCAAGACAGACACACATAGACACAAGGGTCAGCATCACAGGCCATTGGGATCCGTCTACAGAGGCTCAGAGGCGGAGGCAGACGCACCGGACGAGCTTCATGGCTGCTGGTCGGGACCTGGGGCTTCCACCAACACGACGCTGCTAAAAAGTCCCCCTCCTAAAAACTGCGCCCGAATGAATTGCGAATCCAAGGTGTCAATTCAAAAACAGAGGACAGAGAGACCTTTATTCAAGGGACAAGAGCCGAAAGATCGTTATCAGGTAGAACACCAGTAACTCAATCAGCCAGGCGATGGGATTAGAGCATGCATGAAGGCGGCGTCGCAGGGCCACAAGAGGCGTGCCTTGCGCTGGTTGTCTCTCGCTTGCGCCATCCAGGCGAACGTCGCATTGCATTCGCGCGCACAGCTCAGGAAGGATATCAAATCTTCGTACCTTCATTTCAACCAATGAAATTAATTATGATCTTTATTTCAGCCAGTCAGAATCCCCGTTCCACCGGAACGATCCGCGATCTTTGCGTGTCAAGTGGGGAGGAGCGTCGCATGGGAATGGAGGCGCTCGATCGTCAAGCGCCGCCTCGATCGAACGAGCGTTTCCTTATAAAAATGGAGGATCCCGTCTGATTCGGGTCGGTCCTCGTGGCCGGTTGGTCTCATAGACGCACTGTTCTTCAAAGCCCGAGACCCGAGATGAGCCCGATGACCAAAGAGCTCCAATTGGCCCACGCTCTGCATGACCGAGGCGACCTAGCTCTTGCGCTCGAAGCACTCGCCATTGCGCTCAAGGTCCAGCCGACCATGGCCAATTGGATCTTGCTAACCCAGTGGCTGGAGGAGGCCGAGGTGCTGGACGCGGCCAGACTGGCCTTCGCAGCTGTAGACGAGCATGGAGACCAAGGCCCCATGTCACATCGACTAGACAATAGCGCAGCAACGCCAAGGTCGTCGAAAGAGGCCAATGCTGCTGCGTCTGATGGCAGCAGCCAGCCCAAGGCTACGCATAATGAGACAAAGACGTCCTGGAGAGCGCGAATCCGATCTCACTCAGTGCTCATGCGACGATCGCATAGCTACAGCACGCACCAGTGCGGGTTCTGGTGCCTTTGGGTTCAAAAATGGCTCGGCCGGTGCTCAAGACGATGCACCGAGTGCGGTTTTGGTGCGACATCGTCCGGCCGGTGTCACAGCAATCGCACTCAAGGCACCACCCAAGGCGGCTCCTCGAACGAAGACCCGGATCGTTCGTCTGCAGAGAATCGCCGACCGTTCAGTCTGTTTGAGAGCGAGGGCTCGATGGCGATCCTGGAAGCTACCACAAGATACGATTCCGAGCACGATGAACAGATCCAGATGAACGACAAGACGACTCTGCTGTCAGCTCAAGCGTCAACTGGCCGATGAGAGAGATGATATTGTAATACGATTTTGATATTTCCAATTGTGAATTCACAAGTGCTTACTCTAGGCGTCGAGAACGTTGTGCAGTTGCTCCACGAAGTACTGGATCTCGTCCATTTGGATCTCCATGACTGCGCTCGTGAAGCCGTCCTGGCGAAAGTTGGCGCCGGTTTCGCCCGCAGCCAGCTTGAATGCCGTGCCCAACGTACTACGAAGCGAAAGAATCAAGCACAAATCAGTCATCAAGCACATAGACAGCATCAGCAACTGGAACCAAGGAACTTACTTGCGAAGCAGCTCGCCTGGGGTCTGTGGACAGGTGAGTCCAACAACCAGGAAGCAGTTCTGCGCAGGGTTGCGCGTGATCAGCACCAGCGGGACGATCGGCTTGCTGCGTGCTCCTGTCGCGAGCTCATCTTCCTCTTCTTCGTTCGCTCCTTCGACAGCCGGTTTGTGCGACTTGGCCATCGGTCCGCCCCATTTGCCGCTCGCTCGGTGCACGTGCAGCAAGAACAAAGCCAGCTGTGTGAGCACATTGGCGTTGGCAAACAGCTCCTGCTCTCGCTCAGGGATGTTGAGGCAGACGTAGCGGAAGTGCTTGACACGCACGATCAGCTTGCGCTCCATGATGGAGATGCCCACGCGAACGATGGCCTGCTTGAGCTCCATGGAGACCTTGATGCCACTTTCCATCAGCTTGCTCGAGGCCACGGACCGGCAGGACAGCGCTGTGTGCGCGAGCTGGAAGTTCTGCTGGCGGAAATCGTCCGTGGTGTCCTCTTCTTCGTCATTGTCAGCGTTCTGGGCCTTCTCATTGATTGGCTTGATGCCGTTCACGTCGATACTGAACAGACTCGCCCAAGTGTTCTGCTGTGCGTGGGTCTCGGCCTGGAACACGGACGAAATATACGACTCCGGCGCCTCGAGGAGCGCCTGCAGGCCGTAGACCGCATCCGCTGCACACAACTGGTACTGGAAGGCGAACTGTCGCTTGAACGAGCCGTAAAAAATGTCTTCCAGCCCAAACTCCGGGGCCATTTCCTGGATCTTCTCACGCAGCATTTGCTTCATCTCGAGCGGCATGTACGTGAACTTTTGCTGGCTCTGGCGCAGTGAGAAGCCCATGCGCGCCAGGAACACGTGCAGCGTCGTCTCGCCCTGTGCAGCAGCCGCCTGCGCGCCAACACGACGAGCCTGATCCAGGTAGAGTCCGAGTTTGGACGCCACGTAGTCGGAATAGTACATGGAGTCATACAGCGACCAATGGCGATAGCACATGAAGCGGTACTCCTCCTCAAACGTAATCTTCCCGTGGTCGTACGCCGGGTTCACCACGTGGTTTTCATCATCCTGCATCGCATTCGACGAGCTGGAGCTGTCGAGAGACAGCACTTCGTCTTGGAAACGATGGATCATGAGGTTGTAGTTGTCCGAGTCGATCTCTTCCAGCACGAACTGCTTGGTCAGACCAACGATCGCGAACCAGAGCAGCTCCCGACGCGAGCTATTCATCTGCTGAGCCAACTCAAATGCGATTGTGGCGGCCGGTGCGCCATAGTACGAGCCTCGATAGTATCGCAGGATCTCTTCACGGCGCTTACGCTTGACCTGCTTGGCTGATTCAGGCTCTTCATCGTCGAGGTCTCCGCTACCAAGCGGTGCTGATTCCTGCTTGGAGAGTGAATCATCACCATCAGCAGCATGTTCATCACCCTCTTCATCCTTGTCCTCTTTCAGCTTCTTTGGTGAACTCATGGCAATGTCATCTTGCTCAGTATCTTCATCATTGTCATTGTCCTCTTGGTCGATTTCTCGTTTGCGCTTATCTCCAGGCTGCACGGCATTCACTGCTGCTGCTGCATCTTCAGCCTCCGTCTTCTCGTCTGCATCATCCGCCTTGAGCGGCTTGACTCCAAAGTCCACTTCCTCTTCGCCTTCATCCTCATCCACGTCGTCCTCTTCCTCCTCTTCGTCTTCGTCCTCCTCGTCATCGTCGTCGTCTTCCGCGTCGCTCGCTTCAAAGTTGTCCTCGTCGATGTCCGATCCGTCCGCCGGGTAGTCCTCGATGCTCTGCGCGCCGTCGTCGAAAACCACGATCTGCTGGTTGGCGTCGTAGATGTTGGCCAGATGGATCGGCCGGTGGCTGTCGAAGATGTAGCACTTCATGTGCTCCGGCAGCGCCAGCAGCTGCATGACGTTCACGATGGCGCCGCAATTGACCATCACGATGGACTTGACGTCGCTCGGCCGCTCGCGGCCCTGCGCATCACGGATGCGGGTCTCGCGCACGCGCACGATGTCCTCGTAGCCGCGCACGGCCAGCAGCGAGTAGCTCAGGAAGTCGCCCTTGAGCAGACTCGTGAGGATCTCGCACGCGCACAGCGCGTCCACGTCCAGCGCTACGAGGATCAGCACGCTGCAACCGCCGCTCTTGATGCCGTCGTGCTTGATCTGCCCATACGCGGCGTGGAACTCAGCCCTCGGCCACAGCATTATCGCCAAGGTCACTAATGTGGGTCCATGCCGTTTCCCGCCAAAACCAAAACCGAACTTAAATTACCGGTACTCCCGCGAAAGAGTGACATACTAGTGATTTAGAAATAGACATAGAAACGTAGTATAGAGCTGAGAATAGAAATGGGACGCACATCAGTATCAGCATGTCGGCCAGCAGCCACTTGGATGGAGCCGTGCCCCCAAACAGCGATGCAGAGCAGAGCGTGACGTTCGACCACATCTTCCGCTCGCTGGCGCGCCACTCGCGCGTGTTTCCGCTGCGCAGTGAGGACGTGACGATCCTGCCCACGCCGCGCACGTTCTACGAGCAGCTACGCAAGAACTTGCGCCATGCGCAGCGCCGCGTGACGCTCTCTTCGCTGTATCTAGGCACCGGAGAGCTCGAGAAGGGCCTTGTCGAGGCTCTCGATGCTCGGCTGCGCGAGAACCCGCAGCTTCAGGTGCAGATCGTGCTGGACTTCTCGCGCGGCCAACGCGGCGGGCAGGACAACAGCTCCGTGGCCGTGATGAAGCAGCTGCTGCTGGACTTCCCGGACAACGTGCAGCTGTATCTGTACAAGGTGCCGCAGCTGCGAGGCGTGAAGGCCATGCTGCCGCCGCCGTTCAACGAGACCATGGGCGTGCTCCACTCCAAGGTCTACCTGGCAGACGACACGCTCATCCTCAGCGGCGCCAACCTCAGCGAGGACTACTTCACGGACCGACAGGACCGGTACGTGCAGATGCATGGCTGCGCAGACCTCGCGGACTTCTACGACCAGTTCGTGCACATTGTGGCGCGCCACTCGTATCGCGTGAGCATCAGCGACCGAGAGAGCAAGACGACCAAGCGCCGCAACGAGAAGCGAGTAGCGAATGGCGACGCCCCGCTGGTCACACGCAAGTACGAGCTGACGCCGCCGGCTGATGATGACGACGAAGCCAACGCAGTCATGAAGCAGGCGTTCGAAGACCTCGTGGCCAACCAGAAGCACCAGAGCCAAGACAATGAGCAGGAGGAGTTCACGTTGAGTGCGGAACACGACACTTGGGCGTTCCCGACTATCCAGTTCACGCCAATTGACATGCGGCAGGACGAAGCCGTGCTGAGCGAGTTCTTGCACCAGGTGCCGCCCAAGTCGAGTCTTCAGATCGCGTCCGGGTACCTCAACTTCCCTCCGTTTCTCAGCGACCTGCTCATCCAGTGCGAGGCCGATCTGGACATCATCACGGCAGCGCCCATCGCCAACAGCTTCTACGACGCGCACGGAGTCAAGGGCGCTGTGCCCATGGCCTACTCGCTCATCGAGCAGGATTTCTACCTGCAGGCCCAGACTGCGCGAGGAGCGACCTGTGCCACTGTGCTGCGCGAATTCAATCGCCATGAGTGGACTTTCCACGGTAAGGGCATGTGGTGGAGCCCTCGCGCCGACGCGAACCCGCAGTTCACGGTCATGGGCAGCTCCAACTTCGGCCAGCGGTCTTACGGCTGCGATCTCGAGTCGCAACTCATGCTGTACACCAAGAGCCCCTCGCTGCAAGCTCGCATGCGCACCGAGTACGAATCCATGGCTCGTGATGCAGAAATCGTCACTGATTCGCTCTGGAAGCGACCGGATCGCATGCTTAGCGGCATTTTCAACTGGAAGAACGGCCACTGGATCCGACCAGTGTCCAAGATCATCGCCGCCTACTTTTGAATGGATGACTGGTGTGTTTGGAACTGCTCGGGCTACCAAACGACATAATGAAGCGCGTAGAGAGAGATCGAATCCAATGAACAAGATCAATAGACTGTATTCTCAAAACGGTGGATTTTATTGCCTTCTGCAATTGCATTCTTCGTGTTTACAGAGATGTGATGCAGCCAGAAGGCCCTCAGATCCCTAATGAATGGCTGAAGACCGATGAGCTCTACTTAACAACCACTTGCTATGGCTGAAGATCAAGGGCTGACCAGAGCCAACTACAAATTGAGTCATGGCTGCGTGGAAGAACGCACCGCGCGTGCTAAGGATGACTACTTATGATCCAGTATCTACACAAATGGCGAGACCGAGCCGCCTTCAACAGCTACTTGGAGATCGTGAAGTTCTCTAGTTCCTATCGTGGGAATTCTGCTCATCTAGCCTCCAATGACCACCTGACAGTCGTTCAATGGCTGGATGAGAGCAGGTCCACTTAAAAGTGATGGAGCACTAACGATCCAGAGCAAATGCAGCGACTTGGCGAGGGACTTCGCTGTGCTCGAGTGTGCAACCTGAAACAAGAAGCTCTCGTACTTGCATCTAGAATTCCCATCGCACTGTAAGCACAAGTTCTCATTCAGCAATATTTGGTTTGCAGACAAGCCAGGTCTATGACTTGTGATGCAGCCATGCAAAGCGAAGTGTAAAATCGACACCTGTAAGACCAGTACATCAAAATTCAGCTGAATAAATCAACACGACATTGTTTCATGTGAGTACAAGACCTACCGAACTGGTAGAGCGTGAATTCGAGAATGAAGAGGTACCAGACCACAAGTCGACCCTGGAACTCGAGGAACTGGGTCTCAAGCACAAAAGCCAAGATATAAACTGGCGAGACGCCACATTTCCACTTGATTGCATGGTGCAGGATGACGAAAGACACAACTTCAAGGATCGCGTAGAGCAGGATCTTGATAACTACAAGCTGGAGCTCGGACAGCGTCTTGTCAACCGTGTCGGGGTAGTATTTGATACTTGGAAGATGAAACAAGATCGTCATGTAGAATGCGTACATAAGCGGAATGATGCACTCGACGTATTCCACGAGTATATGGAATTCGCACTGGAAAGGGATTGCCAGCGTTTGCTCGATCAATTTCCGCTTATCTTCGCTTGACAGGTCTGTCTCCGTATTGATAGTCGATCGCTGCCAAGCTTCTGCAGCTGGTGGTGCTGAGCCAAAAGGGCCATCGCTCGACACCTTCGTCGCTTCCAAAGAATCAAGTGGATCCTTCTCTACCGTCTTCGTCATGGCTCCAAATATGTCCGCACTTAGAGGAAGAGGAACCACTTTTTGTTGTGCATATTTGACTAATGCTCGCGGTGGAATCTGTAGCAGGCCCTCAATCCTGGCCAATTCTTCGCTCTGTGAATTCGTGAGTTTGAATTTGACTGATGAGCGAACTCGTATCGAAGACTCACATTTCGAATGTAGCACGCCTGGAGCAAGACAATATTCCATCACGCGCCGTGACAGCGTATGCTTCAAGCCGGAAGCTGTGCGCTGCTGCCTCAGACTGTGCAATTGCGCTGTCTGGGAACGAAGATCACGAAAAGTCATGACGAACTCGACCAGATCCCAAGCGAGAATCGCCACGTAGGTCATATTGGATCCTGCGTTCTGCAAGCACTTCACCGAGTAAAGCGCATTGGACACTTCTACGGACATCAATGCAATGCCCGGTATGCGCTCAGGCACATTTCGGGCCGCATAAGCGACGACATTGTTCATGATAGCCTTAATTATGGGAAGAGTGGCAATGAAAAACGTTTGCTCTCTCGGGCGCAGCGAGTTGTAGACTGCGCCGAATGCTGGGTAGATAACAAACAGAGAGCCCTGCACGATGATGATCCCGATCTGATCTTTCAGCTGACTGGTCAGGCCATGATTGTCTTAAGGCGGTTTTGGCCCACCACAGCTACGAACACGAAGACCAGAATTATCATGTAGATGGGGACCACTAGTATGAGACCAAATGGGATTGGGAACGCCCAACACGCAGCAACTCCAATGAACAGTGCGCACGTGATAGCGGCAGTGGATACAGCGATAAACAGTATTTGCAATAGCGCTAAGTTGAGCTCAAGAACCATTTTGTTGATCTGGACAAGAAATCCGATGTTGATGATTGAGTTTCCCACCAAAAATCGTGTCCAGATGCCATGATTCGCCTTCCATCCATCCAAAGGGTCCTGCAGCGGGATGCACTCGACAAGGATCGCGATGGCGAGCGCTGGCAATGGGAGAAGGACGCATATGCATAGCACTGTTAAGAAGGGGGTATGATGGCAGAAATTGTCGAACGCTTGCAGTCGCTCAATGGTGTAAGCTGCCTCGGTGGCTGAGGTGGTTGGCATGCCATTTGTGTTCGAAATAGCCCCACGTGCTAGTCAGCACTCGGAACAGGTCATGATTGACGGCATGAGTCTGGAAAATCGGCACAACTGCGGTCATGGTGCTTGCTTTCGCTAGTGACACTAAGAGGACTTGGCTGCTACAGTCTCCATCAAGGTAAACTGGAGTTCTATTCCGAGTTGATTTGTGTCCTTTGCTCCTATTGTTAGCATCGTCCAAATCCATTGTCGTTTGAGAAACAAAAGGGACAACTTCACGATGCGGAAGAGACAAAACAAGCCACACAGCCAGCAGCGCCTTGGGTATCAGGAATGGGCTGGCTGCGTTGCATGTTTACCTGTTGGATCTGCCTTTGCTTCCTGTTCAGGGATTGCTCTGATCTCTGCGTAGCCCAATGAAGTGCACGCTATCTATGCATTTTGATTGCCGTACGCTGTACGAGCATGGCAGATTCTCTGAGTCTTCCATGATGCTGCGGTTGTTACTTGCTGTGCTTTACGTCGGCCAAAATCCAATTTTCAGGCAGGGGCTGAACGTCAAGCTAAAGATAGACGGCATCCGAGCTCCCAGGCTCCGGCTCATCCATTGTTGCTGATAAGCAGAGCGTTGTCTGTCGTTTGGGGAGAATTGAAGGTCCAAGACAAAAGGAACCAGCCGAGCGCTCGAGTATGTCCGATCCTGTTCAGTTCAACTGTGAAGCCTACGTTTGTTATTGATGTGGTGGCTCTCCAATCCGACTGGTTTGTCAAGAAGCAGAAAGTGGCAATGGTTCGACTGGCTCCTGCAGTGACGCAGGTCCGACCGCTTCATTATGTCGCCCCTACGGCTCCTACGAATGCTTCAATGCATCAAGCCACTGACGCAAGATCTCCGCTCTTGGAAGCCGCTCAAACACTCATGTACATTGTCAAAGACATGGTCGCATGCAGCGCGATCATGTGGCTGGTGACGTATCTGTGCTCGCATGGCGACCTGCTCTTCCACTCGCTTCGAGAGTCTCAAAGCCAATTGGAAAGCAACGAGAGCGAGGTGTCATTCGTGTTTGCAGTTCTGGCGTACACAAGTTTGTTTTCTGGAATTCTCATGACGCTCGTCCAGTCGTCTGCGCTGATCGCATTCCACTTCACGCGTGATCCGACGAAGAAATCGAGCCTGAGCTTCTGTCTGTGGCGTGTGCTGCGCTTCTCCTACGTCGGGTACGCGATATCGATATTGGGGATCGCTGGCTCGGCGTGTTTGCTCAGCACGAGATGGTCTGTGACGGTGCGCAAGTACAAGCTCCACTACTATGGTGCCAGTTTCTTCCTGTTCTTCTATTACGTCGTCGTCGACCACGCTGGGCGGCATATTTACCTCACGGAGACAGTGGAAGGAACTACGCGAGCTCGAACGGTTGTCGCTCCGCGTCACTCGTACTGGCGCAAGTTTGCGGGAACCCTTTTGAAGGACAAGTGGCATCTGGGATTGGTGTACATCGCAGGAGGCTACGTGTACGTAGCAAGCAGCCTTGAATTATCCCGCCCGCTTCCATCGATCCTCTTCTCTTCCGTCAGCATGGCGATCAAAATGGCTGTGCAAGAGGTCATTAAACGGTCGGTGATGAAGCACCGATCACGCGGGAACATCTACGCCATTTACGTCTCCATGGTCGGCATCACGGTTCTCATGGACACTCAAGTGCGCGTCGCGCTCATCAAAATGAGCGGCTTCAGCGTGACTGCGACGCTCTCCCAGGCAGTCGTGCTTGCTCCAGTCGAGATCTTCGCTCGTTTCGCTCGTGCTCATCATCTGCGCACGCAAATCTCACGTCGCCAACGGATTATCTACGAGCAAACTAGCCAGGCCTCACCAGTTCATTTGGCTCAGCCAAGCCCAAAAGAACGAAGAGCTCAGCAACTGGAAGACTTCGAGCAATGGAAGAAGGAAGTGACTCGCATCCACGCGGCCGAGATCCATGCGGTACGGTGCTTTATCTGCTTGTGTGAATGGAAAACGTCGGTGCTGACGGTAGATGGTGACAGGATATGTGCGCCGAGTACCTCGCGATCATGTGCTCCACACTGCTTTACCTGTTCTATCGCGATAACCCGAAGTACGGCGACGCCTTCAAGATCGATACCCCCAGCGGCAAGTCGAGCGAGATCCGGCTGAGCATCGTGAGCTTGCAAGTCGGACTGGAGTTTCTTGTGGATTTCTGCTGCTGCGTGTGGGAAATTCGCGAAGGTATTCAATTCCACGTGTCTCGGCGCATGCGGCTGTTTGTGACTGTGCTCTATGTGGCGTATTCTGTCCTGAACATTGCTATCTCGTCCATCTTTTACATCAGAGCGTGAAGCCTGCATCAAACACCGACATCCATTCTAATATGGCTACCCACAAGGCATTGCAAGAAAGAACGAAGAGCTCAGAGACGGAGATCGCAAAGCCTTCGATTGGAATTAGTCACGGCAGTATGCTTTAGTCATGGGCTCAATTGCATCTACAATTACGACGAGACCGGAGTCGTGGATCCAAAGTCGCCAACATGAATGTTCATGAACTTGATGGTGGCTTCCGGGTTCTGGCTGATCACCTCGTGCGGCTTACCGCTCGAAGTCGGACACGTACCACGCGCGACGCCCGGCAGCGACGGGTCCTTGTTCGCTGGGTAGTTGCTGTCCAGCCAGA
>JAADXR010000311.1:0-35171 GCA_023337935.1 Elongisporangium anandrum
CGCAGCAGGGTTGGCTATTCCTCCTGCGTTCATTTTACCTGGAAAGAGTGTGAAATTGGATATCTTACGTGATTGTGGATTACCTGAAGCTGCTGTATCTACAACACCGTCTGGATTCATAAACACTGAACTGTTCGAGACGGAAAATGAGCGACTTTTGTAGATCCCCGTATTCATTTTTGTATGATTGGTGGAGACTGTAGAAATTAATCAAAAAATCAAGGAAAGAACGAGGTTTCCAAAACTGCAACACATTATCGCTTCCGATTTTACCCTGAGAAGTTATAGGTGATTCAGACTGCAGATTTTGTACTCGGCAAAAAACTGATCATTTACCTTACACAAAATTTCCGAACCGGTCGAATCAATCGCCCCTTTCGAACCGCCCTGCAATCGCCCATCCTGAGTTATCCGTTGTTGTAATCACCATAGACAGGGATTCGCGTTGCTTTCCCTTTGTTTCCGTCGGCAAGTTGCCTCCAGAATCCAACCTGCAGACAACGAGATCAACGCCGACGCCACCGCCATGACTCCACGTCGATCGCCAGGTGACCAATGTTGCGCGCGTGCCTCGCCATATACCGAAGTCGCAAGCACGCCATCGAGAGCTAGTCGTACCTTAGACAGCTGCAGCAGCAACGACTTCGTTCACCAATCGCATGCAGCCACGCAAGCCTCTCCCCATATATGGCGCACGTGACCACACCAGTGCAGGGCTGCACGCCATCCGCGACGGTTACGCCCACGGCCAATATGAACCACGCCATCGCGGCTGCCATGACACCCCATGCGCCAGTACATGCGCGCACGACAAGATATGACGGCGGCCAGCAAGAACAACCACGTAGCCAAGTGACAACACCAACCAACCCCATGCAAATCAATCAAGCGGCAACATCAGCACCTTCAGTGCGATACCAGTTAGTCGTGCAGCCGATCGTCAAGACAACAATCGGCCAGCGGGACACGTCGGGTGACACCCTTGATGACGTCGTCGTGAGCGGAAGCTCTTTCCACGAGATCATCAAAAGTCTGTGGGATCAATTTAGCCCTCGCATCAAGGGCAAAGCAGTGAAGACAGACGGCGTTTGGTCTGTGGAGGCGCCAACTTTGAACGACTGGACCAAGCTCATGCAGTTCAAGGCGAAGCGGCATATTGTTGACAGCTCCAAGACCGAATTTGCGTGGAATATGTGGTTGGCGGCTATGCGCGGAGAAACCGTGACGCTTCTTATCTACGAATATGGTGTTGCAATTTCAAAGGCGCAAGACCTGGAGGCTTTTACTGCAGCTTGAATTCAGTCCGAGAGCGTAAATCGAGCTGGCGAGCTTTCTGCTGCAGCAGCAGAAAGCTCGCTACGGAAAGTCGTAGCGAGACTACAAGATCAATGGGGTCGAAGATATCAAGCAGAAGCTGTGGTGTGGCAAATGTGGGCGAACCATCTCGCTCGTAATCTCAACCGCTCAACATGGGACACTGCGATCACCCAGCCTCCACCAGACTACATTGTGAGTCTACTTAGACCTGCTAAGTCGCACCTTAAAGAACATTTGTCCACTTTGGCCCAGTCGACCAGTATAGCTTTGGAGTGCGTGGAAGGGTCATTCGCCGACTAGCAGCAGCTTCGTCAAGCTTGGGAGGTGTTTGGGCGGCAGTTGGAAGTACACGAACGATCCATTACGTCGCGTAGATCCGTTGTCCAGGCGTTCCTCCGCAACGTACTCCCTCCTCCCTCAAGGTGGTGATCAATCCAATGCTACGACTTGAGAACGTTGCCGACATGGAACACGAGGAGTAGTGCGCCATGATGAGACGAAAACTATTGCATTTTCGAAGCAGGTAATTTTTATTATATATTTTCTCTTTCAAAGAATCCTAAGATGTCGCCGTCAGTGCTATTATTTCCATCGACGCTGCTCGGAAGATCAGGAAGCGTTCTCTTCTCTTGCGAAAGCGGACCAACTGGATCAAAATGACCCTGCACCTTCCAGCCACAGTGTTCGAATACTCGACCCATGTTAAATCCTTCAAATCGACGAAAGGTCTGAACTACGAACGGCATCAAGTTCCTTCCGTTAGTCTCGACATAATGCCGCTGGAACGATTTCTTCACGTATCCAAACATAAACTCGATGAGTTGAAAAACGGGCAGTACGCTGGAAGAAATATCGGAGCCACGCCGATACTTCTTAGGTAATGAATGATCTCGGGATGTCTGCGGATCGTAGCGCCATCTAGGATCCAGACTGAGTTGGGGCCTGGATATTGTCGAACGTTTCCCTTCTTGGAACGAGCAAAATCTTGACAGCATCTGAAGAACTCAATCCGATCAAAAGTTCCATCCGTGTCGAAGTAATCTATGATGCCGTTCACACCGATAAAAGCGAGAATCGAAACTTTCGGCTTGCGTTGAAAGTCACCTCGAATAGTAACCTTTTCTCCACGGATAGCGTAGCCTCGTTTTCGAATCATTCCACGATTGTCGAATGACACCTCATCCAAGAAGACGAGAATGCAATGGCCCCAGTTGATGAACGATAACTCTTCCACAAATCGAAACACATCCTTCTCCTTTATGTTCATCGCTCGACGCTCCAAAACTTTCCAGGTCAAGCCGAAGTCCGCCATACGGAGGTCTTCGATATCGTGAGACAATGTGTTCGCTTGAAAGCGTCTTGAGCCTCGTCCAAGTACGCAAGTGGTTTCTCCTGGTAGTAGTCGAACAACCATTTGCGGTGAGCAGCTGTGGATCGGCCCTCTGCGGTTGTTGTGGAGCGCTGGAATGATCCATTCTCTTCGTACTCATGGATCCAGTTGGTGATGGTTCGCTCCAATTTGTTGTACACGTGGGCTAATTCCTTCCTAGAGCATCCTAGGTTGTAGAGCCCGTACAGGCAGCGGTAGACTGTATTCGCGTGCGCGTGCTGCTTCGTTGCCGCCGCCGTTTCTGTGGGCAGCACTCTTGAAATTGTTTTTGATTGGGAACAATAATGATTTTTTAAATTCTTTTTAGCCAATCGTCGATCTGGTTGATTCGCCGGCGATTGCCGGAGGGTCGCCCAATCGCCCACGTTTGGCAAATTTGAGTGGAATTGACAATATTCATTCCGTAAAATACCGTTTTCACAACGCATAACTTCCAGGACTTCCGGGAATTGCAATCTGGAAGTAGCTCGATCGCAGAAACCTCAGTTGACGGTATTTACCGGTATTTTTCTGTATCTGCTGTGCTGAAATATTGCGAACGGCGGCGGTTGGAAGTGAAATCAAACCATTCCAAGTCAGCACCAGACACAGCAGTACCCAGCACCATGGAGCAGCATTCGGCCCCAGAGGCAGCTACCAGCGAGCTACAAATGGTGCTGACCCATCCCCCTGGGTTCCCTGGCGAAGATGTGCGTCCCAGGAACAACAAGAGAGCTCGTAGTAGGGCCCCAAGCGCTCCGAAGAAAGGCAAGGGGTCGTTTCGGTCCATACTCAAGGAACGGTCCGTGGCGTTCAATCTCCAGTTGGACGTGCAGAATATTAAACAAGAGATCCAGAACCTCATGATGGCGCGGGATCTGCTGAATACACGGATCGTTCGTCAGCGGCATGAGCCCTCCGGCTCGCTGATGCTCAAGGTCAAGGCGTACTACGAAGCATTTCGTCTGGGGTGGGCGATCAGTGACGGCAGACGAAGGTTTTCACGCACGGCGCCAGAGCAACGTGACTTTCTCCGGTACCTCTTTGATGAAGGCGCGTGGGTCGGCAATGACCTCTATGGCGTCGAGAACATAGTCCAACAGCATGAGATTTACTCTACGTTTTTCCGTATCATCGAGTTGCGTATGCACTCGTACAGTATAATCGACACCGAAGACTCCGTCGTCATCAAGTCCTCGTCTGTTCTGCGCGTCCAGATCGTGCGCACCACCATTATGGAGATCTTCCCGCACATTTTGCGCCACGAGGACCTGATCCAGCGTCTCATTGGGCGTCAAGTTGATGCTCCTATTACGCACACGTACTTCTTCGATGCGAAGGGGGCAGTCACCAGGTTTGAAACCGAGCTGGACATGGTTACGACGCTCATGGCGCTACTCAATGATCCAGTTGACGTGGCCGTCTTGCTTGGGGACGCTCTGATGTATGAAAACAGCATGTTCGGTCTGCATGCAGAGAACGAATCAGCATCGAACGTCCAATCCGATCGACCCCGAAGGCATACTGCTTCGTACCGGTATGCTTCTCCAAGTAATCCTGATGCGCAGAGCGGGTCTTCCTCAGGAATGCGAATCGAGTACATTCTGGATTGAATGTCGTTAATTAAAAGCTCCATCGCTTCTCCAATTGACAATGACGTGCAGTATGACCTGAGCAAATACGTAGACAAACGTTGAACATGTAGAATGCACCAGCGCTCCCACTGTCTCTGTACATTCACATTCACGACGTGTTGTACAAATCTCAAAGGGAGAGAGCTCATCTGAAATAAAATGTTCGCTTTCGCAATGGGCAAGGCGCATGCTAACTGTAGCTTCTTACTCGTCGCCTTGGGGGATGCAGAAGAAACAACACGAACAGGCGGGAGATCTGTTCGCTGTCTATTACTGTAGCCCTGAATAGAAATGTGAAGTCATACAATACATGATACTCAGCCAAGTATGTGCGCTAGACGCATGTCACGCGCAGGTCCATCTGGCGATCCTCGTTGCACGACTTGGCTATCCGGCGGATTTGCCACCGACTCGTCTTGCAGGTGCAGACCGAACATGCTGTTCTCATATATCAACGCTTGGCCCATCAGCACAGCCAGGTCTGCTGGATTCTTCAGTATGGCTGTGAACGCTCCGACAAGATTGAGTTCTACTTCGTGTCTGGTGATCAAGCCCTGAGCGTCGAAGTACAAGGTTGCTGTGATGGGAGCAGTGATTTCACGACCGATCAGGCGATTCAGCAGGCTTTCGTGTCCCAAGACGTGTGGGAAAATCTCTAAGATGGTCGAGCGAACGACTTGAAAGCGCATAATGGAAGACGCTTTAATCACGACGGAGTCGTCCGTGTCGACGATATGGTACTCGAGCATGCGCATTTCGATGATCCGCATAAAGGTCGAGTAGATCTCCATTTGATGCGCCAGGTTCTTGACGCCGTAAAGGCTGTTGCCAACCCACACGTGCTCGTGCATGAGACTGCTCAAGAACGCCAGTTGCTCGGACGCTGAGCGTGGGAACTTGCGTCTTCCATCGCTGATCGCCCAGCCCCTGCGAAACACTTCGTAGTACGCCTTGACCTTGAGCATGAGTGACCCCGAGGGCTCATGGCGGCGACGCACGATACGCGTGTTCAGTAGATCCCGCGCGACCATGAGACTTTGGATCTCCTGTCGAATGTTCTGCACGTCCAGCGTGAGGTTGAAAGCCACGGACCGCTCCTTGAGAATGGACTGAAACGGACCGGAGGCGCCTTTGGATTGCCTCTTTGATCTTGAGCGCTTACCACGCGTTATGGGGCTTGATATGGCGCTTGACTCGCTCCAAGGAGCCACACACAGCGCAGGAGGCACCAGCTGCTGCCTCTGAGCAGGAAACGCGTCGGAGTTCTGGCCCATGGTTGGTGTCTCTCCGGTCGAAAGGCTCTAAATGTGGCGTCATGTACTGTATACCGGTACATACCGCCTTGTATCGGTAATAGAAATATTCCAAAAAAAATCCAAAATCGCGTTATCAGAAATGTTGAGCTTCTCAATCCGATAGAAGGGGATCTCAAAAGCGTCAGGAGCTCATGCAGCAAGCAGCACGTGACAAATGCAGGTTCACTACCTATTGATACTAGTCTAGCATTGCGAAGACATCGTGAGCCTCTTGTCTTAGCTGGTGCGACTGGAGTGCGTAATACAAAAACAACCCACGTCTGTATCAGCAGTAACATAGACAATGAGAAGACAACTCCTTGAAATCTACAGTGCAGCGTAGAGTACTGTATGCAACACAATGGAAGGTGATGATGATGGCATTTAACTGAGACGGATAGCAATCGGAATCCAGTCGTGAAATGACGTGTACCGAAATCCCTCGCTGGTTAACTGTAAATACCGGTTGGGTTATGGTACTGTAAATGGTTCTGGTCAGAAAGCAGCTCAACGGATGAAGAGCAAGCGCTCAAGGGATTCCAAGAAAGCGAAGGGCATCGTGCAACGCTGGACAGAAGCTCATGACTGAGAGCCGAGTCACGGATGCCCAGGACCAAGGCATAGCTGGGCGGTCAATGGTGAAACTGCATCAAGCAGTTCACTTTTCGGATCTGAATCATGGTCGAGGGAGGACGTGTCGATTGGCAATGGTCTGTTTAGCGTGATGAACATGGCGCAGTAGCTGGAGATACGTGATCATACTTTGGTCATCAAGTGCTCATCTGTTCATAGCTTCCAAATTGTAATTTTGGCGGTCTTTCTCCGCATATGGAGCACGGCAAGTCAACTCGGACGATTGATCTACGCGGACGAACTATCAGGCGTCAGGTAGAGGTCCCCATTTCGACTTCGACGTCATCACGTACGAGACTGAGCTGGTCAAACGATCCAGTGGAGGTGGCTGTTGGCTGTCTTGCACTGAACAATAAAACAGCAAACTCGGACAGGCGAGAGTGAGAATGAGAATGATGCGTTTAGATTGAGGCTGCAACTGATTCACTGAATGTTGGCTGCGCTAGAGAAAGCGATCAGTCCAGAATGCGCGCCAGTCGCATTGGATGGCTCACTGGTTTGCTCTCCATTGCTCTGGTAGTTGGTTTGTTGTCGATCTGTAGGCCAAGCATGCTGTTTTCGTAGATGAGAGGGTCGCAAAGCAGGAGAGTCACGTCTAGAAGATTGTTGAGTAGGGGCATGAACGCACCGACCAAATCCACCTCTGCCTCAAGCCTGGTGACTGCACCCTCGTGATTAAAGAAGAACGTCTGCGTAACCGGTGCCTCGATGTGACTCCCAATCAGGCGTCTGCGTAGACTATCGTGCTCCAAAATGTGTGGGAAGATATCCGAGATTGTAGCAGGAACGACTTGGAAGCGGAGAACAGACAAGCACTTGATGACCACGGATTCTTCGATGGCAGCGATTTCAAACCCGTGCATGCTCAAGTCGATGATCCGCAAAAAGATCGAATAGATCTCATGCTGTTGAGCCAAGTGCTTGACACCAAAGAGACTGTTGCCGATCCAAACGTTCTCGTCCATCATGCAGCTCAGAAAATCCAGTTGTTCAAGCGCCGTGCGTTTAGTCTTTTCGCTTCCTGTATCGATCACCCAGCCTTGCCGAAACATCTCGAAGTACGCCTTGATCTTGAGCATCATGGAGCCAGAGGCGTCACGGCGGTGGCGAATAATGCGCGTTTGCAGCAGATCGCGCGCAATCACGAGGCGTTGGATCTCCCTGCGAATGGTATGCACATCCAGCGTCAGGCCCAAGGCCACGGAGCTCGCCTCCTCGGGCGATTGAAAGGGTCCGAAAGCCACGACGTCCTTCACTTTCCTGGATGCTCTCGAGCGCTTGCTGCGTGGCGGCATGGCAGTCGCTCTCAGGAGGTTTCTTTCTCCCGATCAACCGGTTCAGAACAACCAAACGGGCCTCAGTTAACACGTGTTGATTCGGATTTGACTTTGGTTGGAACAAAGGCTTTCACATATCCAACTCAGAACAGAATAAAAAAAGAAACTACTTTTCCAATTCCGACCGCCCTTCCTTCGGGCCGTTGAGCAATCAGTACATACACTACTGCAACTGCTTGAAGCAAGGGCCGCCGTCACACGTCACATATTCACTTCTTCTTGTTGGCGCGCTTGCTGGCGGTGGAGGCGGCGGGCGCAGCCGGCGTCGACGGCTTCTTGGAAGAGGTCGCGATGCTGCGCGAGATGTTGCGGTTGAGCTTCGAGCGCTTCTTGGCGCAAGCACCGCAGCAGTGGCCGAACGTCAGCACGTAGAAGATCGTGGAGATGACCCAGAACACGATGCGCAGCACGAGGCGGATCTGCACCAGCAGAAGCGGCACAGCCACGGCGATCAGCACGGCGTCGATGATCTTCTGCGAGTACGGCGCCACGTTCTCGTTCTGCTGCAGCAGCACAATGGCTTCTTCGCGAGCCGACTTGGCGCGGCGCAGACCTTCGTGCGAGAAGTCGATGGCCTTAGCCTTGGCCTTGGCGACCTCTTCCTGCACGATCGGCAGGATCTTCTTCACGTGCGGATCCGCAGCCTCACGGACATTCGAGAGGATTGGGTCGACCGTAGCGGCCAGGTTCTCGGCGTACAGCTTCTCGGTCGTGCTCTTGATCGTCTGTGTGGTCGAGTCCAGGGTCTTGAGCACCTGGTTAATGCTACCCGAGCTCTGATCCGCCTGCTCGCGGAGCAGCTCCACCGTCGTGCCAGCGAGCACAACGCCTTCGTCGTAGTACGACGACAGCAGGGCCGACAGCGACACCTCGACGTTCGAGTTCTCGAGCTCGTGGCGCAGAGCCTCGTTCTTCTTGCGCGACTGCTGCACGTCCTGCTCCAGCGAGCGTACCTGCTTGGTGAGCTTAGCGAGTTCAGCCTGGGCATCGCCAATCTCGCTGTCGCGCTTCGACGATGAGGTCTTCTCGGCCGCAAGCATGCCGTCGAGAGCCTTGACCTGAGCCTGCGCGGCCTCGAGCTTGGCTTCGAGCACGCCGACGGTCTTGTCCGAATCCACCTTGGCGTTGCGCAGCAGAGCGGCCGTGGCGTGGTGGTTCTCCTTCTCCTTGGTGTACTGCGCCTCCAGCGTGGCCTTCTCCGTGGCCCATTGCGCCGTGGCTTCCTCCAGTTGCACGATCTGCGCCTGCTCCAGAGCAGCCACCTGCGACTCCAGCGCAGTCACCACCGAGGGCTCCACGCACGTCTGCTGGGCCTCGCCCTGGGCCTGCGCCGCTGTGGCGCATACGGCCACAAGCGCCAGCGCCTTCATGTAGAATGCCACGCGCACCATCTCGTCTTTCAAAGTGAGGTGGGGAATGAGGTGAGGGGGCGGTCCCCTTGACACGTGGTCTCAAAGATACAGTCACTGATTCAGAATGCGAATAAAATACACATAAACTCAGTTTCCATACAAATTCCTAACTGAATTCGTTTTGTCGAGCAGAGTAAAAAACACTCACTCAAACGCGTTTTTTTGCGTATTCGATAACAGAGGGATTTTATATAGCGTAATCAGATCGGATCTTGATGAGCTCAATGCGGAGACTTGGAGCTCAAGCCGAGGGCTTCGTGGTGAGCAGTTGCGTCTCCATGTGGACGTGGATGTCGCTGTTGCTGAGGGGGACCACTTCGGCTCCATGGCCGCTTCTGAGTCGCAAACGCATCAGCGATGAGAGACCAATGGAGCCTGAGCTGCAGCTACACTTACATGGACGAAGGGACTGGAACAGGAACAGCTTCATGCAGAGAGATGAGCGACTGAAGATACGACTTGGGCTTGAGAAATGAGGTTGTGCCTAGGATGATATCGCGCTTCTCTGCGGCTCGAACTTCATAGATGCTTCGCAGCTGGCGACAGAAGAGTCTCAGTCATCAACAAGCATGCGTGCCACGCCTTGGTACGCGTCCTTACCTCTGCATACGTAGCTCCGCCACAGAGGAAAACGAGCATTTTCTCCCCAGAAAAGCTGTCTTTATCCTGTTGCAATCAAGCGTCGTGAGTCAGTTAGTACTGATTCCGCAAGTTCGAGCTCAAGCTCGTACCGATGAGCTGTCCGGCTTGCCTGGCTTAGCGACTGGTTTCCTGTTCACGCAACGTGGTTAAAGCCATTGGTAGCTTCTGATTGCAAGCACAAAAGCCATACTTTCGCAATGAGACTGGCACGACTTTCTTCTTGGCCTCTTCCTTGGTGGCGCCGTTGTACTGAGCTGGAGGCGCAAACACGTACGGATACTCCTCTTCATCCAGCGTTTTCTTGAGCGCCTTTTCCAGAAGAGACTTGAGCTTTGGATCCGATCGCGCATTTGAATATTCTGAAGCCGTCGCTCTCTTTCCTGCCTCCTTGATCTCTTCAGTCGACAGCAGATTCACAGAGTGTTGCTTGTAGATAGAAGACCCGCCCAGGTGCCGTATGTTCTCGACGGCAGTGTCGTACTTGGATGGCAGATTGGCCGTTTGCACGATCTTCTTCTTATCAGGCTCCTTCATGTCCTGCGTCAGGATGAACACCGCGACGATTCGGAATTTGTCTTCATCTGTCAGTCGCGAGTCTTTGAACAGATCCTCGAGCTGCTTGGTGAGGTTCGCGTGCTTGATCTTCTTGCCCGAATCGTCCACGCCTGTGACCATCGTCTGCTCTGCGTTCGAGGCGTCGAGCAGACTGTTCTTGGTGAAGACCTCCATGGCCTTTCCAGCCAGAAACAGGTGCTGCGATAGCTTGCCCAGCATCTCGCGATACTCGGGCAGCTCACGCAGCGCTGCAGCCATGGAGTGCAGGTCTGTGCTCTTACCTCGACCTAGCGAGGAGCCTGCACTGGACGCAGATAACGCTGCCATGCGCTTGCCGATCTCTTCGCTCACTTTCGCGATGTGCGTGTGTCGGAATTCCACCCAGAGCTTGTCGTTCTCGTTCAGAAAGGCCGTCTTGTTGACCGTACCGGCGTTGGTCTCTGCCGGGTACGTGATCTGCTCCTCTTCCACGTCCAGCAGATCGTAGACCATGGCTTGGAACGTGCTCTCGTGTAGCAGAGGTGCCACTGCGTCTTGGCTGCGGTCCACAAGCAACAACGTACCGCGATTCATGGCGTACACGAAGGTGTCGTTCTTGGCCACAAACTCGTTCATCTTCTGCTGGAAAAGCTGCGCCAGGTGCTGCATGCGCGGCTGGTCGGCCTTGTAGCGGACAAACGGGTACTCCTCCAGCGTGGCGCAGACTGAGACCAGTTTCTCGCTGATTCGCGTCAGGAGCTGTAGCTGCTCGTCGCCTTTCTTCACGGGCGAGTAGAGCTGGTGGAAGGCGGAGGCCATGTCGAACGAGATGGCGCATTTCTCCAGCGCCAAGAAGTCCACGTGCACTTCCTGCAGTGCCTTGAGTCTCTGCACGACCTCGGGCATGGTCTTGAGCTCCTCCAGCACCGCGTCATCAGCGTGATGAACGAAGTACAGGTAGATGTCCGCGTACTTTGGCTTGTCCGGGTTGGCAAAGTCCTGCGCCAGCTTGCGCATGTTGGCCACCGTGGGCTCTAAGAAATAGATGACGTTCATCTCTGGGAACGGCTGCCGCGCCAGCTCCAGGCGCTCGATGATGGACACGCCGCAGTCCGTGAGATCACTCATGCGCACGGCGTAGCTCAGGATGCGCGTGGTGAAGTCGTCCACGACCAGCACGACCCAGCCGTGCGTGAGCTGCGTCACGTGGCGCACCATCTTGGCCAGGATCTTGTCCTGCACGATCTTCCGCAGGTTGACGTCGTGCGATTGCGCCACATTCGTCGCCATCTCGCTCATGACGTGACCTGCCAGTCTAATGCTGATTGATACGAAAGGGCGTCGTTTCAAGCCCCAGGACGTCGTCCTGCCTCATGGACAATGTCATCTCGCCTTTTTCTCACACGTCACATGAAAAGCATGCGAACTTATGAATGGTACAATGTACCATGCGAACTTTACCGTTTTGGCGGGAATAGCATTGCGCCCGCCCATTAGCTGATCGAGTGCCGGAGAAAACATGCTGAACGTGGGCAACCAGCGCCGGGAGCAGCAGGAGCGCCAGGCCGGCGGCAGCAGCTCCATGCTGTCCATGTACAACGAGGCGCCGCTGATAGAGGTCTCGCTGGAGGAGTTCGAGGAGTTCGCCATCGACCGGCTGCATGGTAAGAAGACGAGTGCGCATGATCGTCTTGGTGGCTGGCAATGGCTGATAGCGCTTGTGTGTGATCACGCCAGTGCTGAAGGCGGTTGAGGATTTCCGACTGCGTAGTGTGCAGCTGAAAGACCGCGGAGACAGGCTGGAGAAGACGCTAAACAAGCACATGCCGCTGCGCATGGGCGGACCTGCGAACGCCAGACGCGCAGAGTCCGATGCGGTATGCTCCTGTGAGCTGCTTGACTTCAATTGTCGTATTGTGTAGCTTACCACGCGGCTGTCTAATTGATATAGATGAAGGACGTGCTCTCGCATTTCTTCCTGCGCATGGCGTTCTGCCAGACGGAGGAGCTGCGGCGCTGGTTCCTGTCGCAAGAGAGCACACTCTTCCGGTGCGAACTGATGCCGAAGCGTCAAGAGAATGCCTACTGACGCTGTGCTCACTAGATACCGACTGGACAAGATGACCCGTGAGGAGAAGCTGAACTTCATGAAGCTCAATGGCCTTGCCTATCAAGAGGTGGAAGGCTGATTCCTCTTGTCTGGGTAGCAATCGCATGAAGGACTCACTTGATCTGCTTGTACGTTAGGCTACGCCCAAGGAGATCGAACAGCGAGTGAGCAAACTGAAGGCTGTGCGAGACGCGTGGGCCTTGGACCTCAAAGAGAAGGTCCAGCCGCTGCCAGCATTCTTCAAAGTGCCTTTCACAGAGGCGCTGGATCTCGTGGGCACGCGCAAGGTGTACCTGGAGGCCGGTGTCGCCTACGTTCCCTTCGACCACGTCGTGTCCATTCTGTACTCCGCCTTCCGCACCAATGTGAGCCCTTATTGCTGCTATCTCAATGGGTTTGTGCTGGTTCTGATGTTGTTCATGATCGCATAGCTCTCCAAGCAACTCGCATCAGCCTTCCGCAAATACAACCGGTCTCTCATCAGCAAGGACGACCGACTAGCTCCCGTACTGTCCAACCTCGCCAAGCACCACATCGACTCGGACTACTCCGTCCAAATGGCGCCCACGTCTTCGGAGAACCGCGTGACGCCTGACATGATCGATGGACTCGCGAAAACGTCCATGCCGCTCTGCATGCGCTCTCTGCACAAGGCCCTCCGTATCAATCACCACATGAAGTTCGCTGGCCGACAAGTGTACGGACTCTTCCTCAAGGGCTGCGGCCTGCAGCTGGACGACGCCATCGCGTTCTGGCGCCAGGAATTCTGCAAGAAAATGTCCGTAGACGACTTCAACAAGAAATACGCCTACAACATTCGCCACAACTACGGTAAAGAGGGCAAGCGCAAGGACTACGTGCCATACAACTGCATGCGCATCATCACTGGCGAGCCGCCCAAGGCCGGGGAATATCATGGTTGTCCGTTCCGTCATTTTGAGGAGGAACACCTGCGGAAGGCTCTGCAGGGAATTTCAGAGGCCGACAAGCAGGACATCGTCAATCTTGTGAGCGCTCGCCATTACCAGATTGCCTGCAAGAAGCACTTCGAAGTCACGCATGCAGGCCACGATGGAGACGTCATGATCAACCATCCCAACGCGTACTTTGACGAAAGCCGCAAGTATTATGCCGCCAAGAACACGGGCGTCGACGTGCCCAGCGCTTAAGAGAAGCCTAGGGCTGGAACGGAGTGCTCATCGCGTAGATATAAACGCCAATCGAAAGCTGGGTATTGTTTTTTTACAGTGTGGTCGCTATGGAAATGGGCCTTTCAAATTCTCCTCTGCCACGTTCCAGCCCCACGAAGAATAGTTAAGAAATTCAGTCATGTGCAAAGCAACGCGCTTAGATTTCCTCTACAGGCGTGTCTGCGTTCACCACTTCGCGCATGTATTTGCGAATAGCGATATCTGCAAAGGAGCGCAGAATGACCTGGACGACCGAAAGAACGTAAGTGTCAAAGTAAGAATGGCGTGAATGGAGCGTCAATGCAGCTTACCAGTCGAAAGAGTCGACGGTCCGACCGAAAGCTCTGCACATTGGCTTCACTCTTGGCCTGTTCAGCCTCGGCTTTGTTTGTATCGCTTGGATCTCGAGCTTTTCAAGCAAAAGTTCAGCTACTGTGGCTATACTGAACGTCATAGGATGCACTTACTGGTGCGCACGGGCAGAAGTCTTGGTCCTCCCAGCACCTCCAGCATCTCGAAGAAGTTGGCAGCGCCTTCAGGAGAGCTGAGGTACTTTGGATCCATGACGAAGCATCCGCGATGGTACTAAGCACGGAAGAGTGAGGCGATCCATCTCATAAGACCAAGCTTCAGAAGGCACGTAGTGATACCTGAACTTGCTTCTCGAAGTACAACTCAGGGCTGATGCGTCCGTCCGAGTAGCCGGTCTCTTGGAAGTGCTTCACTTGGGTCATGATCGCAATCAGCAGCTAAATGCAATGGTCTTGTCAGTACGTCCTATAGTGAAGCAAGAGCAGATGCATTGCGTACGATTTCATAGGAGCCTTTGACTTTGGCTTCCACGCGGAAGTAGTTCATCACGTCGTCATCCGCCAGCTGAAAGACTCTAAAGCACAGCGTCAGTGTCTGTCCATTGCATCATATCCCTTTCACCACGATACCTGGACTTGCCAGTCTCGTTCAGCCGCTTCCACCACTCCATGAAGCCCTTCAAGTGGCTGTCTGTGAACTCCTTGTATTTCTTCATGTCGCTCTTCATGGCCACACGCAGGCGCGCGCGCTCCGCCAGGATCTCGCTGTGGATGAAGGGCGGCCACGGAGACAGCGACTCCTTCTTCTCGTCGTCCGTTTCTATCCATCGAGGCATTAGCTCCCTAGGCACGAGACCCGTTCGTCCACACTGTTCGTACCCCAATCGGAGCACATGTCCGCGAACGAAGCCAGGTTCATGATCGAGTGCGTGAGGCCGCAGCAGGTGCAGCCGCCCTGGATAGGTCCACGTCAGTCGGTTGGGGCGCAAGGCCGGAGAAGCAGACACGGGGGCCTCACCTGGCTCACGTACTCGAACATGGTGCGGTCCACGACCCACGTGTCCTCGTACTTGCGCATCTCTGGTCCCAAGCGCTTGTGGCTGAGCCCATGAACCTCACTTATCTCATGTAACTGCCCACGGAAAGAAATATAGAACGAAACCCAAGTGAGTGTTGCGGATGCGCAACATTCGCGCAACACGCACCCACTGCTGCTTTTCTGACGCACGTCAATTGTGGACATGGGACGTGAGGACATGGCGGCTGCTGGCGCCCAGCACACGCAACCGCAGGATCCCACAGTTGCAAAGAGCGGAGAGCATGCGGCCGGCGGCTCGTGGCGCCAAGACGCGGGAGCGGTCGTGACGCAGACGCAGCAGGCCATTGACGCCAACCTCACGCTCTTCCGCCTCGGATGCGTTCTCACGATGGTCGGCTCGGTCGCGGCAGGCGTCAAGCTCAGCGGCGTGGTTCGTCAATACTCGTAATTTCATGGGTTGTGGGCAATGTCTTAGCTCTCTGTGTGGCTTTAGCTTCGCAGGTTTGATCACGTGAACGACATCCCGTCGTGGTACTTCACACAGCACAAGAAGCTGCGCGTGCGGCTGCTGCGGCAGTCCACGCAGGACCCGAGCGTGTTCTACGTCTACCACACGCCCTTCTGGCGCCGCGCAGTGCTGCAGGACTCGCTGCCCAAGGACGAGCTCTTCACGGACGAGTCGCGGCTGATTGCAGTGCGGGTCTTTGGCGTGCAGGTGGACGAGTGCTCGCAGGAGTGGATCTGGGCCAACTTTGTCAGCTCGCACCGCTACATGACCGTCCAATTGCTGCATCGGTACGTTAGACCATGATCCAGTAGTGCTTCATGGTGAGAGATGCGCTGGTATTGATGCTGCTGTGTAGATTGACAGTCGGGCCGGGGGAAAACGCCGATGCCATTGCCACCTGCAACGTCTCCTTGCGAAGAGTACGCTCTCCAAGCCTACGCAATCCACATTGAGCTGTCATCTAACACCTGCACTGCCTTAGCCTCCGTTCGCGCAGGACTTTGCGCAGGAGATTGTCTCTCGAGGCTGTGGTGAGTGCCTCCACGAGAGCATGGACAAGTACGCCAACAGCACGTACGTTTCCTGCTCTAGAGGAACGTACGCGTCGTGCTAACCCACTGTGGCTCCATTCGCAGTCCTGGCCATTTAGATTCACTGAAAGCAAGACTGGACAAGCTTGAAGCCTGCCAGCGCCATGCTCAAGTGATGCAGTACGGCATCTGGAAGGACTGGCAAGACGCCGATCTGTCCACGCGCGTCGTGTCTGCAGGCAAACGCGCTACAGCCAAAGGACTGCAGAAGATCATGAGCACATTGCGGCACTAAATGAATGAAGGAACATACACAATCTTTAAACTAGTTATGGTTGGCTAAGATCACCTCTCCCAAGCAAAACACGATGCGAGACGGAGGCTAAAAGCTTCGACGCGGCCACACGACAGCGCAGGCGAGTCGTCAGCTTAAAGCGTTCGTCGCTGAGCGCTTCCGCCATTTAACCGTAGCACTTGATGTCGATGTCGCAGCCCTTGTCCGCGCACTGGCCGCCCTTTTCCAGGTACTTCTGGTGGTACTCCTCGGCGTCCCAGAAGACGTTGGCCTCCTCGATCTCGGTCACAACCTGCTTGTCAAGCGAGGCCTGGTGCGCCTCCTTGGAGGCCAGCGCTTGCTTCTTCTGCTCCTCGTTGTGGAAGTAGATGCCCGAGCGGTACTGCGTGCCGACGTCGCCCTTCTGACGGTTGAGCGTCGTGGGGTCATGGATCGACCAGAACTTCTGGAGCAGCTGGTCGTACGAGATCTCGCTTTCGTTGTACACGATCTTGATGGCCTCGGCGTGGCCGGTCTTGCCCGAACACACCTGGCGGTACGTCGGGTTCTCCTGGTGGCCCTGCGCGTAGCCGACCGTGGTCTCAAGCACGCCGACCTCGCGCTGGAAGGCGAGCTGCACGCCCCAGAAGCAGCCGGCCGCGAAGGTGGCCACGCTGGTCTTGGCCTCGTGCTGGTTCTGGTTGTCGGCCATGGTCGAGAGAGAGCTGGAGATCCGGGTCTTGGACGCGCAGCACAATCGCAAATGGTGGTGGACGCGGCGCAGCAGCATTCGTTCGCGTTCTGTGGCTTACCCACCTCTACCGTCAAGCGAGGTTTTTCAAACACACATCCGTCCTGTTGTTCAAAGAACCAAGGAAAAACCTCATCAAAGATAATCAAATTCAGTACGTATACTACCAATCAGATCGCTTGAGCTGGTTTGTCTGCAGAATAAACGGTTTTGATTGGTGGAAGAAGTTAAAGCCTGGAAACAACCAATCAGGAATCAGATAAGCCTATCTTTTATGATTACGTCATTGGGTGGGGCCTTCGGAGGTCATTCAGTTGACTAGCTGAGTGGGGGAGAGGCCGTTGGCAGCAGCTTGAGCTTCTGGCCGATGCAGGTCATGGAGAAGATGGGGCACAGGCGCTTGGCCTGGATGTCGCGGTAGGCTACGCCCAGGTACGTCCCGTTGCGGTAGAAGCTCAGCCGGCCGTACGTCATGTCCAGCAGCACGCCCACGACGTCGCCGTCCTGGCACGGCTCGGTGTAGTAGTCGATCATCTCGTGGAACTTGTGACCTGTGGCGCATGAGATGCCCCAGAAAATGCTTCGGTTCAGCATGCTGCCGTTCAACGCCACGTCGGCGGTGGCAACACCCAGGAACACGCCCTCGCCGCCTCTTGCGCTCTGCAGCACGACTTCCCAGTACTTGACGCCGTTCGAGATCTCGAATGTGCCGAGCACTGAGCCGAAGCCCTTGGCCACTTGGATCGCCAGTGTGTTGTTCTCGTGTAGCAGCGTGTACAGCGAGCACTTCTTGCTGTCGAATCGCGGGAGCGGCGTCTGCAGCACCAGAATCGGATGGTTCGGCCCCGCGCCGATGGTGGACTCGCCGATCTTCTGGTCAGGCGCGATCTCGTGCTTGCTGAACGCATCCGTCTGCACCAGATTCAGCGCCACGTCGTCCCCTAGATTGAGCTTCTTCTTCACAGCTTCGACCACAGCGGCGCCCAGCGTATTCATCTCCAGTGACAGTGTGAACTTGATGCGTTCGACCTTGGTCAGCGCGTAGAACGTGAACACGGGCGTGGTGGTGACCAGGTGGCTGTGCACGTACGCGTGGCCCCAGGGAAACTTGACACGCGTAAAATCCGCAGCGCCGGCTTCGTCAGGCGTGAGTGGATGGTCCTCCTGCTGATCGTGTCTCCGCTGGCCCTCAACATCTGCCTCCAGAGCTCCATAGCCGTAGGGCGTGGACACGGCCGACGCCCGTTGACACTCGCTCGTCTGCACCATCGTGGCTTCAAAAAAATGCCCCCATGGAAAAGAAAGAAAGCGGCAATGTCGTACTTTGCAGAATATCTACAGTACGTTATACTTAATAATACATATATTGATAAGTTTCCGTGCAATAAATCAGACTTAACCACCTATTTATCCTCTGAACATTTATATCGGACGGGTATCCGGATTTTGCTAGGCCACCTTGAAGCGCAATCTAACGGGAAAATTTCGGCTTCTTCCGCGGATACCGGTAAGTTTCCCCAACGGTCGGATCTCCAAACGGCCACTAAGGTTGAAGAAGGAATTTTACCAATTAATTGCGGGCTCATGGGCGGCGTGTGCTGCCGCAGCCAGCCAGGCACGCTGGACGACGACGTGCTGCGGCTGAACCTCAGCGGCGACCAGCTGCTCGTGGAGATGGCGCTGGCCGCCGAGGAAGCCCCGGTCGTGCATCGGTCGCTGGCCAACTACGTGTCGTTCCCGTTCCCCTTCGTCAAGAACAAGATGTCGTCCAAGGACCGACGGAGACTCATCCATGCGGCCATTAATGCGCAGAACGGAGCGGACGCAACGGTGAACAAGCCGACAGAGCTCGTAGTTGTCGGGGACTACCTGCAGCAGACGCCACGGGGCACGTATGCGCCAAGAACGCTCGTGGAATGCTGTCTGCGTGCGATATCAAGTCAATTGCTGAATACATCGAGTGGAGAACCACTGCGACTACCGATGGAGCTGGCGGCAGCATTGCTGCAGTGGCTGAAAGTGCATCACGCATTGAAGAAGGAGCTGTTTCAAGCGCTGGCGCCGTGTCTGGCCCATTCGTGGAGCTTGCAAGGACTCTTGGAGGTCGATGATTCGTGGTTCCACGGCATTTCAAACGCTCCGTGGCAGTACTTAATGGGTCTCGATCTGTCCGGATGCGCTGAGCTGCAGTATCTTGCGACAGACATGGTCCCAGAGAAGATCCAGCTGCCGCAGCTCACGATTGCGTCGTTCCAGGAATGCGAGAAGCTGCATCCAAGCGTGCTGAGTATGCTCAAAGGCTCAAGCAAGCTGACTGCGCTCAACTTGGCAGGATGCAGACTGATCACAGATCGTAGTCTGCACGCGTTAGAGCACCTTGTTTGCTTGACGCGCCTTGATCTGGTTAGTATTGCATATTCCAGTGAAGAAGGAGAGCACGGTTGATGCTGATAATCATTGTTTTAGACTGGATGCCGGCAGCTGACTGATGCAGGAATCAAGTCTCTCTTCCGACTGTACCAGTTGGAGCGACTCAGTGTGAAGCAGTGCATAAAGCTGACGGACGACGTCTTTGCAGATTTCTCAGTTTCTCATCCTAGACTTCAAGTTCTTGATGCCGCCTACTGTCGCTTGAGGTATGAACGTCAACATGCAACTGTGAGCAGATGTGGCTTCACTAACTCTTTAAACTTGCAGTGACCAAGCGCTGGCGTGTTTTGGTCGCATGACTCACTTGGAAACTTTGGTGATCCGAGGATGCAAACAAATCCAGAATGAAGGCATGACCCATCTGATTCCACTTCGGAAGTTGTCCTATTTCGATGCGCGGCATTGCGAAGCGATTCACTCGGTTCCATCGGAATGGGTGAATATCCGAGTATTACTGCTCACACGAACTGCGTTTGCAGAAGCGGATACTGGAGCTCTGCAACAATTTACGGCTGCACAGGAGCTAGACATCCGCGGCTGCCGAATCCTTAGAAGGTACGAAGAGTAGTGAGCTCCTGGCATTTGTTCGATTAGATACTTATACTGTCTTCGCTGTGTAAACAGAGGATTCGAATTTATCAGTCGTTTGCACAAGCTTGAGCGACTGGTGCTAGCCGAAACTGCGCTTACAGATACGGGTCTGCTGGAGATTTGCAAGCATTTGACAGGGCTCAAAGCGTTGAATATCTCTCATACAGAGATCAGTGATGCCGGTGCGGAGGGCCTTTCAAGACTCAAGGAGCTTCGAATTCTTCACATGGACACGTCAGGCATCACCAATCGGGCTTTAGCGAATTTGACGTTTCTTCCAATGTTGGAACGGTTGGATCTCTTTGGAGCAAGGTATGCACGCAATCGCTGCTTGATAATATGCATGTTCTAATTATGTTGCTGTGCTAGCATTACGGATAATGGCCTTCTGCATCTAGTGCCACTGCGAAGGTTGAAAGAGCTGATTGTTTGCAGTGGGAACATTAGCGACCGAGGTGTGGAGTTGATCTCGAAGATAAACACGTTGGTGTCCCTCAACTTGAGTCAAAACAGGTAATTAATTGCTTTCTGCAGGCTAAGGCTGAAAACATGTTTAACGTCACGACATTTTCGATAGGAATATTCGATCAAAAGCGCTATTTTTCATTCGAGCGCTGACCGAACTTCGCTCATTGAACATATCAAATACTAATGTGACGGCGCTGTCGCTGCGCCATCTCTATCGTAAGTGGTGTCGTCCAATGACGATTAATCGTTTGTCGATCGCTACTGAGTTTTGATGTTGTGGCTGTTTTGTATGCACAATCTAGCTCTACGAAATCTAGAAACACTCTCTGTGTATGGCTGTACGTTGACGTCACGGCATGTTAGTGTGTTGAGAGGTCAGAAACTTGCTCTGAAAAGCTCTTTTGTTCGCCCAACTCACTGCTCCTTGACGCAAATACGTAGAAATTTTGCCAGAGCTGAAGGTTCTGCGATGCTCTTGATACAGTAGTTCGGAGCCTTGTCTATAGTAATATAGTAATGCTGGAAGTGGAAGTAAACTGTGTAGTATATCGGTTGCTGTCTTCAAATGCAGGGCTCTTTTGCTCAGGTCGTTTCAAGCATGTTTCCTGTCTTTTTATAGTCTGTCAACCAGGTTTCATTGATCCAGGGTGAGCCTTGGGCGCTTCAAGAACAAAGGCTTCACGCTTCAAGATGCAATCACGCCACGAGAATGCACTCAAGCGCTTGGAGCAGGATTACGACAATCGGATGGAAGAGCAAGTCGACGACTTGCGAGACAAGATGCGTCTGCTGCGTAAGTCTAGTAGAGTGGCTCCATCCAGCGCATGTCGTATGATTTAATATGATGTGTGTTGTTGATGCAGAGGTTGATCGAAAAAGCAACATTGATCTTCTTGAAGCCAGCAAGCAGACCAACAAAACGTTCATCCGACAGCTCAAGAACGACAATCGTGATCTCCGCAAGCAATTGGCTGACGTCAAACGAGTTGGCACCGGAAGCGCCGCTGGAAACCAGGTGCTGACTGCTCCGGGTGGGTCTGCCTTGGGTGAAGTAAACGAAGAGCTCTCGCAGGCTCTATTACAGCTGAACAAGGCACGTAAGTTTCATGACGAGATGCGACATCGCGTGCAGTCACAGACATCGCTGCTCGAAGAGCTCAAAGATGAAGTGAAGGATCTGGAGCTCGAGTCCAAGAAGCCGAGTCTGGAGGATACGCCAGAGACCAGGAAGATCCGCATGCTGGAGAATCGACTGGACAAAGCCATGATCAAGTTCAACGAAGCACAGAGCATCCGAAAGACGTACGAGCAAATTGTGAAGCGGCTGAAAGAAGAGCGCATCGGATTTGACAACCAACTCGCTGCGATCGAGCGAGCATTGGGTGCTAAAGAGCACGACTATGAAGAGCTGGTGTTGCTATCAGCTGATGCCACTCATGCGCGTGAGATGATTCTTCAGGAGCTTGAAAAGGCCCGTGGCCAATACGAGGACGAGCGACGTCATCGCGAGAAAGAGCTGCGTGAGAAACAGCAGTATGTCAAGATCCGATTGGAAATGAGCACCCGACTGGACAAGCGCGAACGGCACAAATCCGATGTGATCGCGAAGGAGTCGGGCGATCTCAGCAGCGAAGAAGAAAAGCACCTGAAAGCGTCGTTGGCAATGACTGTAATGCAGCAGGGGATGGCGGTGGAGGAAAAGAAGGAACATCGCAGTAAAATCGACATCTTCGAGAGTGCGTTCCGCAAGATCAAGGAAGCCACCGGTGTGAGTGACGTGAACGAGGTCATCCAGAAGATCACGAGCCAGGAGAGCACGACGGACAATCTGATCAATCTGTCCAAAGAGAACCAGACTCGGTTTGAGACGCTGCAGGCCGAGCATACACGCTTGAAGGCCCGCGTGGAAGAGCTCAAGTACAGCGGATCCGGTGGAGGTCACCGTCGCAAGATGGTCGACGACCATGAGCAGAATCTGGTGCTGGCGAGTGCCAAACTGGAGCGTGCCAAGCTCAAGTACGAGCGTCTGGCCAAGGTGCTGATCGCAGTGAAGGCTGGTGTCGAGCATCTGGTCGATAAGCTCGAGTCGGTTCGCGATGACGATCAGGTCGTGATCGTGACAGACGACACGATCGTAGATGCGTTGCAAGAGTGCGAAATGACGTTCATGCGCGTGCTGAACCAGATCAAGGCGGCTTCAGTCGCCTCTGGTGGCGGAGCGAGCGCTAGTGCTCAAATGGCTGCGTCTGCTTTGGCCAAGAAGAAAGACAATGCGCCGGCATTGGTTCGTCTGGGCTCTGTCAGCATTCCCTCGGCTGTGCCTGACGTCTCGGACGCCGACATGCTGCTCTCTCGTCCGTACAACCAGCGAGTGGCTCTGCCTGGCGATGGCCTCACGGGCGAAGAGCTCGAGCGCGATGAAATGGGCTTCAACGGCATGCAGCTCGACGATCCAGAGGAAGCGCTCAGTCGCGATCGCGTCAAGCGCGCGTCCTCACAGGTGATCCAGGCGCAGGACAAGAAGAAGAAGTACGTGACGAAGAAGAAGATGAAGGACAATCTGAACGACTCGTCGGACGAGGACTCGGGCGTGGGCTTTGCTCCGAGATCCGTGTCGCCAAAGAAGAGGAATTAATTGGAAAATGGAAATGCTGGTCTTCCTGTTGGTTCGTTTAGTAAGACATGCATCAATAACCAGCACCAGCGCTGCCTCGGACTTAGAAGCTGAAGTGCATGTTGGGCGTGAAGCCCAGCTCCTCGAGCGCCGGCAGCACAGCGAACTTGAGCATGGGCGGCGGGCCGCACATAAAGATCTGCGTGTCCGGACCAGCCTCGGGCATGTGCTCCTTGATCATGGCGGCGTTCACGAAGCCGACCGAGTACTTCCAGTCGTCGCCGGCGCGGTCCAGCGTGTACCAGACGTGCACGTTGTCGTGGTCCTTCACCATGGCGTCGATCTCGTCGCGGCAGAGAATGTCCTGCTCGGTCTGGTTGGCAAACAGGATGAAGAACTCGGTCTTGTCACTAGAGAGAGCAGCAAGAGAGAGGGCCGTCAGTCAGCGTAGCTCTTCGTGAAGCCATCAATCAGAGAATAACGTACTCCTTGTTCTGCAGAGCGCGGCGGATGACCTGCAGCATGGGCGTGATGCCAGTTCCGCCGGCGATCATGCCGATCTTCTTGGCCACGCGCACTTCCGGCGCCGCGTCACGCACGCGGTGCTTGATGTGGATCTCGCCCTTGCCCATGTACGACAGCTTGCCCTTGGGGCCCGAGACCTCGATGGTGTCGCCGATCTTCATGTTCTCGAGGTACTGAGACATCTTGCCGCCCTCAGGGAACTTGGGGTGCACGTCCTTGAAGTAGACCTTGACCACCAGGTCCACGTAGCCCAGCGTGTCGTCCGAGCTCACGGGCGTGTACGCGCGCATCACGAGCTTGCCGTCCGGGTCCGTGTAGCGCAGCGAGATGTGCTGGCCCACGGGCAGACCGAGCGCGTGCCTCTCGCTCGGCAGCCCGAAGCGGAAGCGGCGCGTGTCGTGCGACAGTGACTCCTTCTCGATCAGCGGCAGGTGCACCGTGGGCGCGGCGCTGCCGTCGGCCGGCGCCGGCTTGAGCGTCACGAGCGCCTGCGCGCGGGGCTTGAGCAGACGCGAGGCCAGCAGCAGCAGCGTCGTGGCCACCACAAGTGCCACACTCACGACGACCGTGGGGTCCAGTGACGAGGAGAAGAGCGCGTCCATGGCTTGGCTGATCTTTGTGTGGCCAGACGGCGAGTGATGATGTCACTCGCAATGACACGCGAAAGCGACGGGTAGTGACCTGCCTCACTGGCGTCATTCAAACGAGGGAACACAGGTAGTCACTCAAGCGAGGTAGAGGGTGAAGGGCTGACCTCCTCCCCATGATGACGACTTAAGCATCAGCACTGGACCAGGAAGCATGAGTGCGCGATCGCAGGTGCTGAGCGGCTACCGCCGCCTGATCCGCGCCAGCCAGCACGCGTTCCGCGGAGACGACTTCGCGCTGCAGCAGGCCCGCATGGCACTGCGCGAGAACTTCGCGGTTAACCGCGACGTGAAGGACGTGGCGGCGATCGAGGAGATGATCAAGAGCATCGACGACGCCGAGGGCATGCTGCTGCACCACATCGTGCAGGGCAAGGCCAAGGAAGCTGTGGCTGCTGACCAGCCACCCCGCTTCGAGGTGAAGCTCACAGACCCGCAGCGCCAGGCCATGCGCAAGGACGAGGAGATCACGCCCATCACGCCCAAGTCGGCCGACGAACCGATCGTGATCAGCTCGGGCAACGCGTGCCAGCGACCCAGCTAAGCTGAGAGCTGTAGCTCAGAGCCCACCGCTGGAATCAATAGCGCATGCAGTATGCTTGAAGAGCTGTACGGCCTTGTCTAGGCAGCTTCATGCCATTGGAACTCCATTTTTAAATATAGAAAACGCATATTCATTCCTTTGGGCTCGTTATGATGCGGAGGAACACAGATACTAATGCTACAGGCGATGCGGAAGGCTTCCGAGACTCCATCATGAACGCACGGCGCTCTCCCTTCGGAAGAGTTCGGCTTGGTTCTTCGTTGGATCTATTCGGCCTTGATGCGCATCTGGTTGGCCTTGTACGCGTCGTATAAATACTTGCCGTTGAGCATGTCCACGAGCGTGCGGAACGTGGACTTGTTGGCGCGCTTCCCATTCTTCTCGTCGTCGCCTTCGTACTCCTCGGCGATCATGGACATCTCTTGCTCGGACAGCGCCTGCGTGAGGCCGATGAGCGCCACCAACAGCGACAGCAGCAGCAGGATGTAGCGGAGCGGACACATGGCGGGGGAGACGGAGTGCGGCCCAGTGGTCCTGTTGGCGAGTGATCCTTCAGCAGAGCAGGGCCCCAATGACGTCGAGATGCGTTGGGACTGGACGATGGCACGAGCCTTTTCGCCGGAACCGCCTGGCTGAACCGAATACCTGTCTACGGAACTTACCCTGTCATTTTGAATGTTTTGCTCATAGTGATTAGGTAACTATTTTGAAGGGGTAAGATTAGCTAATCACCTTCTTTTGTATCTAAAAGGTGAACCATTTCATAATCGAATATTCGAATTAGAGAGGATGATGGCACTATTGTTCCCGTCATCTGCTGACCACGAACACAGGTGGCGATTGTTGACAAGGCGGCATCTGCCCACAACACGTAAAGGCCAAGAATACCTCTCTTCAAGGGACAATCCGACCACACGAAAGAGTGCGACGAGAACAGCAGGCCCATCCGACTCCCACACACATGAGTCACCCCCGGAATGGACTCTACAGTACGGGTCTTGAAGTCTCCCTGCGTTAATGCATGATGCTTGGATTATGGCAAAACTAATCTCGGTGGATTCTCGGGTCGGACGCCGTTGGGTGTCTCTGATCTCCCAGTATTTCTGGCTTCGCAGCCTTTGGGCTCAGATTGGAAGATAAATAAAGCACGGCAGTCAACTTCACTCTATTCAAGAGACACTAAACACACGAGAAGGCTTCTAGCCACTTGGGACTGCTGGGGTCGAGCCTGGATCTGCTGCTGCAGCTTCATGGACGCCAAAGCCCTCGCGACTCTGAGCAGACAGCGCTATGATACACAACAAGCTTCTAATCAGGTTGGCTCCAATGGTCAAGTATGACAAGAACACTTACATCGTAGCACGCGAATCAGATCGTTGGATCGCTCCAGATAATACATGGCCTGCGTAGTAGCGAGAAATGATTAGACATGGCCACCGGTTGACACTGGACCCATTACGTACCTCTGTCTTGTTCGCTCCCACGTGGCAAGTAAACACGTTGGCTGTGGGAGACAGCACTGAAAGCTCAGCATCCGCCTCAGCCCATCCAGTCACGTCGTTGCCGGATGCCGAGCCAATCACAGCCTTGGCGGCCTCTTGATGCTCTCGGAAGAACGTGAACAGATCTTCGTCCTCCATCCCATTGCCGGCGCAAAAGACAAAATCCACCTGCTGCGTCTTGGCTTCATTGGCATTTGGCATGCTCTCGTATCGCACAGGCGACGAGGCGGCTGACAACGGCTGCAAAAACTGCTTGAACATGTCTTCCAGGATCACGGTTTTGGTGATGCCTTGCAGTCGCACTTCCACACGATTCGTGCCCTGCATCACTTCCAGGGGCAGATCGCACAACACATCTTCCAGATTCACCTGCATGTCCCTGGCCTGCATGGGCCCAAAGATCGGATCCGTGTCGCCGTAATGCCATGTTAGTGAGCTCTCCTTCGCTTCAATATAACTACCAGGCGTTCGCTCTTTAAAATACTGCATGATCGGCCGCACCACTTTCTTCCAGGACGGATCAGTGTCTTCGGCCATCATTTGCCACTCGGCTCCATTTGGAAGTCGGTAGTAATAGCCTGATTCGGCAACGACGCCGATGCGCTGGTCGTTCAGCCAGCTGCTCACGACGCCGCGATCATGCGCACTAACCAGCAAGATGGTGTTCTTCTTATCAGCAGCCAAGCTCTCAATAATTCGCTTCACAAAAGGTTTCGGCGGAGCCAACGTGGACAATTGATGGGCTTCTTCCAGCAAAGTGCTTTCATAGTCCAGCACAATGATGCGCTTCCGACTGCGACTGTATGCGCTGATCACGTCCATCACAGGCAGCTTGACCAGCTTCTTGCTGGTGGAAGGTTGCGATACCGTGTATTCCAAGTCCGATAAGAAGCTCTTGCCCCAAAAGCTGGCCGTGTGAGTCTTCACGTATCGATACAACTTGGTCTGGCGATACTCACGCTCCATCAACGGCAGATTCAATGCATATTCTAAGGCTGAGGCCATGTCGCTTGTGTTCCACGGATTCACTCGAATCGCACCCGAGAGCGACTGCGCACTACCAGCAAACTCGCTCAGAATGAGCACGCCCGGTCCTTCTCTCCGTAGATCACACGGACGACTTTGGCACATGACGTATTCGTGACTGACTAGGTTCATGCCATCGCGGATGGATGTGACCAAGCAGACGTCGGCAATGTTGTACAGCGCCACTAGCTCGTGAGGCGTCACGGATCGGTGGATGTAGTGCACTGGCGAGTGTTGCAAAGTGCCAAAGCGGCCGTTGATGCGCCCCACCATCTCGTTCACACTGGCTGCCAGATGCTGGTACTCTTGCACGCCAGTACGGGACGGCACTGCGATCTGAATGAGAATCACATTCTCGCGACGCTCAGGAAACATCGATAGGAACCGCTCCATGGCCAGCATCTTGTGCGGAATGCCCTTGATGTAATCCATCCGGTCGACGCCAATGATGATCTTGCAGCCTTCAAACTTGGCACTCAGCTCCTTGATTCGATTCTGCGTGATTTCAGAAGCGAGCAGATCTTCGAAATGGTCCGGATCAATGCCAATCGGGAACACGCCGACGGCTGAGAACTGATCCTCCCACTCAATGCCCTTTGGCGACGAGGACGCGCCTGGGATCCGCGCGCAGGCCGACAGAAAGTGGCGAGCATAGTCGTAAGTATGAAAGCCGAGTAGATCTGCACCAAGCAATCCTTCCAGGATCTGTTTGCCCACAGGCAGCATGCGATACATTTCCGCCGATGGGAACGGAGTGTGAAGGAACCAGCCGATCTTGCACTTCGGGTGGCGCTTGCGCAGGAGTGACGGCAGCATCATGAGATGATAGTCGTGTACCCAGACGTAGTCGCCTTCGCGGTAGACTTGGTTCACTGCCTGTGCAAAGCGCTTGTTGGCCAGCTTGTAGGCGTCCCAGAGGCGGAAGTCGAACTTCTTCTCGCTGCCGGCACGGAAGAGAGGCAGCGGCACGTAGTGGAAGATGGGCCATAGAATGTCGTTGCTGAAGTCGTTGTAGTAGCGCGACGCGATCTCCTTCGAGAGAAAGACGGGGATGCAGTTGAACTCCTGCGCCAGCTTCTCGCGAACCTTGTTCTGCTCCTCATGGGCGATCTCCTGACCCAGCCAGCCGATCCAAATGAACGGCACTTCATCTCGGATGCCGTTGAGAGCTGTGACTAATCCGCCAGAGCTCATGGAGAAGCTCCATTCGCCCGTTGTCTCATTGCGCTGGAACGAGATCGGCAGTCGGTTCGAGACCATGATCAGCCGATGGCGCGAGTCCACCATGGGCGGCACGATCTCCTCCGGCGGCTTCTCCGTCTGGATCTGCACCATCGACAGCTGCCGTTGCAGCTCTTGGATGTTCACTAGCAGCTCCTGCTCGCGTGCATTCATCTCAAGAGTGTCGTCGTCTTCAAAGCCCATGCTGGCTGCGCGATTGGATCGCACGGAGCGTGGCGAGATCAGCAAGCGCTTGGCCGCCTGTCGTCGCCGCACTCGTTCCGCCTCTCGATCCGACTCGTCATCCTCCTCTTCGCTTTCTTCTTCCCCATCGTCGTCCTCGTCCTTTTCGTACTCGGCCGCACTGCCGCCATCGGAGCGACGGCGCTGCGCTGCTTCCGCGGCCCCTGCGCTGGTGCAGTACTCATCCTCCAGAGACAGCGACAGCGAGCGCTGGCGACTCAGCGGCTGCTTCATGGTCCTCTCAATTGGCTTGTGGATGGCGCAGAGAGCGATCGCAGCGAGATGGAGAGTGACGAGACTGCCGGTCGCATGCGCCAACTGCCACTTGCTGATCCTTCCGCCCAAGCAGCTAAAGGTTCTGTACCACTCCAATGGGTACAATCCCATCCATTCACCTTTCTCCCTGTCGATGTCGATATGATCGACTTCTGCAGGGAAGGGAAGAACAATGGTGTACCACTGGTGGGTACACTGTACCGCGCGACATGCCAAAGCACGAGAACCTGAGGAAGCAGGCGGAAGGACCTGCATGCACCAGCCGCCGCACGCCGCGCTGCAGGCTCGCTCGCCCATGGCCTTCGCCTCGTCTCCGGCCCAACGGCGTCGCCAGCGCCACGCCAGCGACGGAGCGGTCACGGCGCCACTGTCTGCGCAGTCGCCGCACAAAGGCGTGACTTGGGTGCCCGACAGTCTGGCCGAGAAGTGCTACAGCTGCCAGGCCTACTTCACGCTCGTGCTCCGTCGCCACCACTGCCGTCGGTGCGGGAACGTCTTCTGTGACGAATGCTCCTCGGCGAGGATCCCGCTCATCTCAGCCGGGTTCCACACGCCCGTGCGCGTCTGCGGCAAATGCTGCGTAGCTGCTCGCAAGGCCCACGCGCGCATGGTCGAGGAGAAGCAGCTGCAGCTGATGCATCGCCAGAACCACCACCGCAACGGAGAGAGCACTCACCATCTCGCTGGACGACCACGGACCGAGCGCGGCGCGTCCGTCCCACTGGAAGGACGGCACAAGCACGCGGCGGCCATGCGCGGAGGCATGATGCTGGTGCCGCCGCCGATCGCGCGCAGCCGCACACTGAACGATCTGTCCACGTCGCCCATGGACCACACGCTGTACAAGAAGTATGGCGTGTACTCGGATCATCTGGATGAAGAAGGCGAGCGCAACAGCGATGTCGACAGCAGTGACTTCTGCGTGCGAACGCTTGGCGGAGAAGTCGTGCTGGTGCATGGGGAAAACGTGCGCGCTCGCTTCATGGAGCGCATCGAGCACGTGGGCATGCTCTACGTGACCAACTACCGCCTCGTGTTCAGTCCGTCGCTGGACTCCACGCCCACGACCTGTACGGAGGATGAAGACGCGACGACTGATGACGACACGCCTCGGTATTCGGCCAATCTGAGCATCAACTCGAAGCATCAGGTCAAGGAGGACGAGCTGCCGTACGCCAGTGACATCAGCACCGAAGCGCTGAACGCCTACCAAGCCATCAACCTGCTCTCGATCGACCGAGTCAAGCGCAAGGAAATGGTCGAGACGGACAGCGGCATGATCGACATTGTCTGCAAGGACTTCCGCCACACGCAGTTCTTCTTTGACGGACTCGTGTCCAACCAAACCTTCGCGCGCTTCGATCGCGCGTTCGCCCTCATCAAGCAGCATGCGCTGGGCGAACCCACGCCCGTGCCTGAGTTCGCCAAGTGCTCACAGGAGAAGTTTGATCAGCTGCCTGATGGCTGGAAGCTGTTCAACGCTGTCGCTGAGTTCGAGCGCATGGGTGTCGTCACCTCCAGCCGCTGGCGCATCAGTCGAGCTAATGAGCAGTATGGCATGTGCGAGACATATCCGTCCCTGGTGGCGGTGCCCGTGAACGTGACGGACCAAGTACTCATGGTGGCGTCCAAGTTCCGCTCCAAGGGTCGAATTCCGGTGCTCTCGTGGCGAGACACGCAGACTGGTGCTGTGATCTGTCGAAGCAGCCAGCCGCTCGTTGGACTGGGCCAGAACCAGTGCGACAAGGATGTGTTCCTAATCCAAGCGATCGCCGCGTCCAATCCGTCGTCCACGAAGCTCGTGATCATCGATGCTCGTCCTTGGAAGAACGCTGTGGCTCAGAAGGCGGTCGGACGAGCAGGTTATGAGCTCACTGCGCACTACGAGACTCGACACACGACTGCCGCGCTCAAGTACGCAGACTTGGTCTCATCAGAGCTCACTTCGGATTCGGGAATGACGATTGGCACTTCGCCTTCGTCACGCCCGAACTTTCCCCATGCAGCAATGCTCCCAACTCCTACCAGCAACAACTCTGCGGTGGATGAGGACGAGCTGGTGCAGTCACGGGTTCAAGGCAATGAGCTGATTGATGCGTCATTGGTCTTGACGGAGTGCAAGCTCATTTTCATGGGCATTGAAAACATCCACGCCATGCGCAAGAGCTACAACAAGGTGCTGGATCTGATCGTGAGCAAGCAGAACAACGAAAAGTGGCAGGATCAGTTGGCGTCATCTCGCTGGCTCGAACACGTTTCCAGGATTCTTGACTCGGCGGTGGAGATCGTGCGCATCATCAAGGAGCAGAAGTCAAGTGTGCTCATTCACTGCAGTGATGGATGGGACCGAACGACGCAGCTTTCTTGTCTTGCAGAGCTCATGATGGACCCATACTATCGCACGATCCACGGCTTCCAAGTGCTCATTGAAAAGGAATGGTGCAGTTTCGGCCACAAATTCCGCGATCGCACTGGCCATGGAATTGGCAACTCGTCTTCGGAGATCTCACCTGTGTTCCTCCAGTGGATTGACTGCGTGTGGCAGATTCATATGCAGTTCCCATGTGCGTTCGAGTTTAACGAGCGGTACTTGATACTCATTCTGGACCATCTGTATTCGTGCCGCTTTGGCACGTTCCTGTATGATTCGGAGAAGGGTCGAGTGGAAGCCGAAGCTCGTCGTCGCACTGTTTCGTTGTGGACTTATCTCAGCACCATCGAGCGTGTCGTCATCACGAATCCGTTCTATCATCCGCACAATGCGCCAAGAAAGATATGGAAGGCCAGTGTGACCGCGACTCGACAGTGCTTTGAGATCCCAGTGCAGCCTGCGGCTTCGAAGAATCGCAACCAGAACGGACTGATGGACATATTTGTACCTCCGGGCACTTCGCATGCTCGTTATGAAGAAAGCTTAAGCGCAACTTCGTCTTCGCCTTCCATCAGTCCAAAGCAAGAAGACTCGACCACTGAGGCGGACATTGATGACTTTATTAATGCGATGCACTCGGAGCTGCGTGAGAACTCGGTGGAGACGTATCCCAACAATACGGAAGAGGAACCCCCACTTTCGAATCGATCCTCTTGCTACCACAAGATCGTGCGAGATTTGGACACGGGTTTCTCATTCCCGCAGCCACTGGAAGCTTCGGGTCTTGCCAATCTGGTCCATGCTCCTCCATCCTCTTCATCGAATTCTCCCCAGCCCGAGACACCGTCCACTCCGTCACGCCCCATTCCGATTCGAATGCCTGCTCAGAGCCCTGTACCGATTCGTATCCCTGTCCACAGACGGGAAAGTATGCCAGCGTCACCTACAGCAGCATCGTCCCAGTTTGACCAGTTGTCGATGTCTCCGTTCACGGAGGGCTTTTGGAACACGGCGTCTTATGAGACCGAGGCAGCCTCTGAATCCGATGTCCAGAGCCGAAACGGTGGCGAGGAAGTCACACTGGAGGACGTGATCATTCCGTGCAGCTCGACCAAGGCCTTGCATTTTTGGACGCGCTATTACTTGCGTTGGGACCCTGCCAGTAATTACGACCGTGACGCCTCCCTTGAGGTCGAGACGCTGCATCGCGATCTCCTTTCCAAGATGGAGATGCTAGAGGAGAGGGTTGCTACGCTTTCGCTGCCGCGTGCACCAGAGTCTGGACCACTAGCCTTTCCACCTGCTGAGCCGGGGACAGCGAACCCGACCGGGAAAAGTTTTGTCGCTCCTATCGACACGGAGGTTATTTATTTGTCGGCTGCAAAGCCTCAATTACAATCAATCGAGAGCCAAGTCGCGCTGCTTCAGCAGCAGAAGCAGCAGAGTCTGGAGCTCGTCGAAATGACGTTTGAAGACCAGATATCACGCCTTTTCAATCAATATTAGTGTCGCATCGAGCGCGGGTCACCATCACATGTGCACGCGTGCTTGGTCGTAAACTTATAAACTGTTCAATAATGGCGAAGAACGAACTTTCTTGCTAACTTCCATGGCCACCACAGCCTGATTGATGGCTTCATTGATTCGCATCATGAGTGCGATTGCTAAGTCTTGCATGATAAGCAACTAGAGCTTACTCATTTGCATTTTCCAATCGACATGGCAAGTGACAGCCAGCACTCCAACAACCACATTGGGATCAAGAACGAGCTGCTTGATTACGGCCAAGAGAACTACGCCCGTACGTCTGATGAAGACTCTTCCTCGTTTAACTCGACGCAAAGGAGTGGCATCGGTTCCAGTGGTGGCGTTGCTTGTACTCGGCTTCGAGATGAATTCGGTGCATTTTGGCATCGACGGCGAGCTGATATCCCATGGCTGTTGCTGTATATCTGCATCAGTGTTGCTGCTGTTGTGATCCGTTTATTGGCGTATCCGAAAGACCCAGCGGCGTTGTACTGGCCTGGGATTGCGAAAGGGAGTGCTGAGGCGGTGCTGCTCAACACAGCGCTCACGTTCCTTGCTATTTGCCATCGATTATTCCACCGACTGCGGCGGATGGCTGATCATGCCTCGGTTGGATTGCTGGTTTCCATCCAATCGCCCATTGAGAAACACGTGGCCTTCCACAAGATCACGGGCTGCGTCGTGCTTGTAGCTTCACTCGTGCACTCAGTTGCGTGGCTCTGCATTATTCTCCTCATCCGCGAGTGCTCCGAGGCAGACTGGCAAGCCTCGCGATACCACCACCTCAGCTTCTTGCGGGAACAAGCCTGGATGGGGTTGCTGGCCAGACTTCCCATTTGGACTGGGGTGGCGATGCTCCTTTGCGCTATGGTGGCCGCGGTATCCTGCTTGCCCTGCGTGAGAAAGCGGTGGTACAACGTGTTTGCCACACTTCACACGTTGTTCCTGCCGTTCATCGTTTTGCTTCTGGTGAGTGAGCTTGAGATTCACGGGCATGTCGGCCTAGATACTCACTACCCTCTCGTGCTCTTTGTAGTTCCACGGAGCTGACTGCTGGCTCAGTAAGCTGCAAGCTCCATACTGGATCCTGCCTCCTTTGCTCTGGTACGCGAATGAGCGACGCCGCCGTCTTCCTCTGACGTCTTCGAAATCCCAGATTATGGGATACAAAAGCCATTTCGATACCATCGTGCTTCACCTCACGATCCCTCACAAGTTCGTTCCTGCCATTAGACCAGGGATGTTCGTGTTTCTCAACGTCCCGGCGATCTCCCGACTCGAGTGGCATCCCTTCAGTCTCACGTCAGCACCTGAAGATGAGCACTTTCACGTCCATATCCGCTGTGTTGGGGATTGGACAAACCGCTTGGCATTGATCTTGAAGCAGCATCCAAATCCGCAAGAGCTCAGTGTCTACGTGGATGGCGCCTTCGGATCCGCGAGTTGGTATTACGAGCATTACGATGCGCTCGTCTTCTTGTGCACTGGTATCGGTGTGACTCCGTTTCTCTCAATCCTGCGGCATCAGCTGCATCAATGGCGATCCGCCATCAAGTCTGGCTCAGTCGACCCAGAGAGAAAGCTGCATCTGGTGTGGTCTACACGGGAAGCCAATCATTTTCACTGGATACTGGCCATGCTCAGCGAATTTCAAGACGTGCTCACTCATCCGGTCTACGCGTCTGCTGTAGATTGTCACTTGCACCTCACGTCACAAGCTGCGTTCCCAGTTGATTTCGGCCTCGAGATCCTTCCGCCGTGCGTTCAACTGCACTCCCGCCGACCTCAATACGGCGAATTTCTAGCGTCTGTCTCCAGCAATGCGCAACCAAGGGCGAAGCAGCCCATAGCAGCGTTCATCTGCGCCAGCAGACCACTCACGAAAGAGATCAAGCAGCACGTGGCAACACTGAGCCATCGTCTTCATCCGGCCCAAGAGATCCACGTCTTTGCAGAGTCCTTTTAGCAACTTCAAGCTGTTCCGTGTGACATGCATCCATTGTCCCTAATTTCACGATCACACTAATCAAGAAATACAGAAAAATTTGAAAGATTCGCGTCATTCGAAATCAAGCTCAGACGGATTCATGAGCAGCTCTCTTGACGCAGACGCAGTCCTTTTGGACGTGGAGACGGAGGTCATGGCGGTCCCCGAAATCCTGAGCAAGGCGCCGGACATGGCCGGCAAGGACGTGCTGGAGCTGGCCGCCGGCATCGGACGCTACACCGGCATCATCGCGCAGAAGGCCAAGACCGTCACGGCCGTGGAGTTCATCGAGGAGTTCCACGCCGCCAACAAG